>BLSH010135775.1:58640-106317 GCA_018402905.1 Glandirana rugosa
TGTCCTTTTTAACTTTAATACCTTCCAGGTCTCTCAACATAACATCTCTAAACACTTTTATATTAGAGGCCATCCCTCCAGGTGGATTATATAGGGAGGAATTTGACAATTGTGAATGCTGAATTTCACTCATGTAATTCCTACTGTTCTTAATAGGATTAGACATAATATATCGTTTAACGTTAAGTTTCCTCGTATACTTATGAATATCCATATAAGTGTGAAACTTATTAAGTCTGCATGGGGGGGCAAATTTGAGTCCCTTATCAAGAATGAGGGTTTCTTCTTGAGTAAGTTGATGGTTGCTCAAGTTATAGATGCCCTCACCAATCACTCCCTCTTTCTTTTGTTTCTTGGTGAGCCTCCCCCCTCTAGATCCCCTCTTCTTTCTAAAGGTCTTTGAGTCTCTCTTTGTGCCCTGTGAAAATCCTGGTATTGGGACCCATAATCGCCTTCATCCCACTCACCAGGGGAATAGAAATGGTCATGACGACCAGTATCCCTATTATACTGAGCCTCCCAGTATGGTCCATCATTTCTCCTTTGATCAAAGGGAGTCTGGTTCCCACCATTCTCCCTTCTCTCAAATTCTTGATGGTTACTCCTATAACCATACTCCAAAGGTTGATATCTATTATGAACAGGAATTTCATATGGACGTGTCTCGGCTCTCCCCCTATGTTCTCTAGGTGGATAGTCTCGATAAGTTCCCCTCTCTTGAGGGCGTGGGGCTCCTTGGGGTCTAATAGGTTTTCTATAGGGAGATCTACCTTGATTTGATGTTTGTTGGGGATGTTGTGACACCCTCAGCGGAGATCTATACGGTTTTCTATAGGGTGATCTACCTTGATATGTTGTTTGTTGGGGATGTTGTGACACCCTCAATGGAGATCTATAGGATACCCTCCTTCTAACTGGTGGGGGTTGATTACCACCCAAATGGTTCCCAGCTGGTTTATTTACTGTGTTGTTAGGGACTGGTTCATTAGTCTTACCACCGGCTTCCTCAGCAGCCATCTTTTTTTGCCAGTCAAAAACCAATCCAGCTTGGTAGTCACCTATATCCCTATTGTATTTTTTCTTCTTTTTATTTCTATGCTCCACTTCCTCTTTTTCTAATATATTTTTCAAACTTTTTGACCTCTCCCTATATTCATCGCTTTCCTGATAAGATGACAACTGTTCCTTGATGGAATCAATTTCTCCACTGAGGCGGGCAAGTTTACCATTTTTCCTTATTAAAAGAAATCTGAGAAAACTTAACCCAGCCTCATTGAAATATTTGAACCACTCATCAAGTTCAGTATCCCCCTTTTGTGGGGAGACATCCCACCTCAAACTCCGTGGGACCATCGAATCCTGAAGATATTGTTCTAAATATGCTATGTCCCATAATGTATGTATTTCTGAAATGGTGAGGTTTTTTAATCTCATGAATAGTCCCCCGAGGTCTCCCTCAGGTTCCTTATCCACTTGAAAAACCCCTTTGGTCTGAATGACCCGTTTGGACCTATATTCAAATATGTCCATAACTTAACAAAATATCTTAAAGCAGCAAATACAATATTATCAAAATGTGCAACAAAAATAAAAATTAAACAGTATTGCGCTAAAAGTCCCAGTGCAGCAGCAACATATAGTGTGATAATAACACCAAATAACAATATCAAAAAAACAGTTGCGCAAAAATGTGAAAAATTAATATGTAATTGTAATAAATCAAATCAAAATGAATCGAAAAAACCAGTTGAAAGTCTTTTCACAATCCAGCTTGCATCACATAAAGAAATAAATACTTCAAAAATCAATCCAAAAAGTCCAAATGCCAACACCGTGAAATGTGAAACAAATATTGAGTGCTGATTCCTCATTCAGGCACGCCAAACCAGGTGATGAGACCGCCACCAGAAATAAACACACCTCTGTGTTGTTATAAAGGGTACTCTTACCGGAGGTTATGGACTTACTATCGCTAGCAAGTCTTACAGGCTGGCAGATAGTAACCCTCTGCGGGGTCTCTCATCAGAGAGGATCCTCTCTTCCTGTCAGTCAGATTATTCCGGGTAAAACAATTTACAAGAACACAATATGTGAACAATGCAATAAGCAAATTCTGAGTAAGAGTTCCCCTTAATGCGCACAGATGTAATGCACTTAGTCCTTTATGTGGGAGGATAGGAGAAGAGAAGTCCTTGTAGTGTAGGTGTTCAGAATCTTCAGCTAGCTCAGCAAGGGCCCAGAGAGATTGCTGTGCAATGGCAACCAGCAATAGTGGATAGCAAATGCAAAGTGTTTTCTGTTAGAAGCTTTTGTGTAAAAAGATCTTTTGTAGAATGTACACAGAATGGGCTTCTGCCCACTCACCAATTCTGAAGATACCAAGACTCAAGGGAATAGGATGTCCCAGAACAGGCTTTTGAAGAATGTGCAACCAGTGAAGGGTGTCTGACCGTGCACCTGACAACGCTGGGATTTAGCTAGGCCTGTAACGGTGATGATGAGAGTGCCCCTCAACAATCACTCAGCTGACAGGGAGCTGGCAATGGTGAACCTGCCTGCATGTGTGTGGCTCACTCACTGTAGACTCTCTACGCTGTCCGGGCCGCGGCACCCACTTGCATTCCCCAGAGTGGCCTTTCCTCAGCTGAAGGCCATGGTCCAAAGAGGCAGAACTGCCTGGACTGGGCTATATATCCTCTCCCAGCATTCTCCTCTCTCCAGCCGGCTGGAACTTGTAGTCTGCAGCAACACTGGCTCCATATAAAACCTGGCTCTCCAGACCACATGTATCATGACCCTCTGCTTTCAGTAGTGGTTGTGGTTCAGTAGTGTAGTAGTGACTCTCTGCTTTCGGGAAATTATGTTGCAATGGCCAGGCTGAACACTAGAGGAAAACAAACTGATCCTTGTTAAAAAATGTCCCACAATGACACAGGCAAACTAGCCAGCACCCCAACACCCCCAACAGTGGTGTTTTTCTCTCCCACTTCACATCACCCTCAGCCATGTCCTCTGCCCCGCTTCACTCTCCTACCTTACACAGGTACCTTACACAGGTACACAGAGTGGGGAGTGGGAGGCAGGACAGCTCTGGATGGAGGGAGGGAGCAGCAGCTTCCGGAGTTATCTTTTCATATTAAGAAGCTGGTGGTTGGTTGCTAGGACCGCCTAGTCTTACTTAAAAAATTCAAAAATGAACAGCCCTATCCTGGGCTTATTGCTTGCCAACAAAAATTGGCATCCTATCAGTTTATATGAGCCAAGTGGACGATTGTCCAAGCCTGAAAGAAACCCACAGTTCCCTTTCAGAGAGTGAGAGACTATTTGATGGCTATAATGCTCAATGAACAAATGTCCAGTATTCTTAATAACTCCCACACTAAGTTCCTAAAGATTTGGGAACCATGGTTGGCATATTCCCCTAATCTCCTTCTGTCTAGCGTGGGCTGGCTTTGACTGGCACACTCGATGATCCCTCCCCCTGTCCCCCCCGCCTCACCTCCTGTCTTATTTCTCTTTCCTTTGCTCTTCCTTTCTTGCAGAGACTCTGTGCCCTCTTCCAATTCTTATACAGTATGTGTCCAGAGCAAAGTATGCTTTTTCTTGGAACTTCTTATGTCCAGGTTTGCACTGCCAGTTACGTTTTGTATTTATGTCTATTACAATTGACCGTAGAGCTTGTTCCTCCTTTTTCGTTCACACTGTGTAAGCTTATCTATACTCATGTCACCAGTTCTAGCCCCTGCATGGGCGGATTAGGTGCTTTTCTTGTTACTATGTTTTAAATGAATAAAAATGATTGAACCAGAAAAATGAACTCCGGCAGCTCCCGCTCCCACCCTCCATCCAAAGCTGTACTACCTCCAGCAGCTTATGCATATGTTTACACACACAGCTGAACAAGTTAGGCCTGGTACACACTGGTGCGATTTCAGATGCATTCATAGTTGCACAGATTCACAAGACAATAGTAATCGCATTGTTTTCAATGGTTCATTCACATCAATGTGGCTCTGCACGGAGTGATTTTGGAAAAGGTTCTTTTACTACATTGGTGTGATTCCAGTGGAAGTTTGGCCCTATAGAATATACAAACCTTATCAAAGTTGCATCAAACTTGCATCCAAGTAGCAATACATAATGGCACTGAAAGTCATATAAAAAATGAATTGCAGCAATGTGAACCTAGCCTTAGATGAGTGATTTGTTTTCCCTGCCTCTTCCTGCCTACTCTGTTCATACAGGGTCATACAGAGTTTCAATTTAAAAGGTACAGCCAGAAAGGAAACAATTTCTGCTTTATTCAGTCTTTATAAAACCAGTTATACAGTGCAAATATGTCATGGATACACACTGTATTAATAGTCCCTTTGGAAAATAATGTTTTTATATACTTAAAAAATATACAACATATTGAAGCTTATATTCTTAAACATTAAATTAAAATGAACCCCAAACACAGCACACTTTCTCTTCAACCGCTCCACACTGGGCACTTTCACCCACTTCCTGCCCTGGCCAATTTTCAGCTTTCAGCGCTGTCACAATTTGAATTAAAATTGCACGGTCATGCAACGCTCTACCCAAATTAAATTTTTTCACACAAATAGAGCTTTGTTTTGGTGGTATTTATCCCCTTACTATACTATACTATATTTACTGCGGCAGTGTGGACGGGTCCCGCGAATCGCTGTAAATAAACAGGGATTTGCAGAGTGGCCGCTAGGGGGAGGAGTGTGCCCGTAGCTTGGGCGGACCCGATGTCCGCCGGCGAGCCGCGCTGAGCGGCCAGAGCAAAAGAACGGGGAACCGCCGATGTAAACACGGCGGTTCCCCGCTCTGTCAGTGCGGGCATAGGAGATCTACTGCTCCCTGTCACCTGGATCAGTTAGATCTTTTATGCCCATACCAGTCCACCCCCTCCACAGTTAGTACACGCCTAGGGAACACAGTTAACCCCTTCATTACCCCCTCCAGGTTAACCCCTTCACTGCCAATGACATTTATACAGTAATCAGTGGACATTTACATTTCTGATCGCTGTATAAATGTCATTGGTCCCAAAAAAGTGTCAAAATGGTCCGACATGTCCGCCCCAATATCGCAGTACCGCTAAAAATCGCAGATCGCCGCCATTACTAGTAAAAAATAAAAAAAAAATAAAAACCCCAGAAATAAATTTTCATCATCCGTAAACGCGGCAACGTTCGCGCAAACCAATCAATAAACGCAAATTGTGATTTTTTTTACCAAAAATATAGAAACATAGAAAAGTGACGGCAGAAAAAGACTGAGTAGTCCATCGAGTCTGCCCCTTTTTATTTATTTTTTATTTATTTATTTTATTTTATTTTACATTAACCTTGTTGTCTGACTATAGATTTATGTTTATCCCAAGCATGTTTGAAGCCATTTACTGTTTCTGTCTCGCAACCTCTGTTGGTAGTTTATTCCAATCATCAACCACCCTTTCAGTAAAATAATACTTTCTAAGATTAGTTTTGAACTTCCCCCCAGTTAGTTGGAGGTCATGTCCCCGTGTTCTTGATTTTGGTTACATATTGAAAAGACTGCCCTCCTGAAGCTTATTCACCCCCTTGATGTATTTAAAGGTTTCAATCATGTCTCCCCTCTCCCTTCTTTCCTCCAGACTGTACATATTAAGTTCCTGAAGTCGCTCTTGATATGTTTTATCCCCCAGACTTTTCACCATGTTACCCGTCTCTGAACTCGTTCTATCTTATCAATATCTTTTTGTAAGTGTGGTCTCCAGAACTGGACAAAGTATTCTAAGTGAGGTCTCACTAAAGATCTATATAGAGGAATCAGAACCTCCTTCCTCCTGCTGGTGATCCCTCTACTGATACATCCCAGAATTCTATTTGCTTTTCCCACTGCCTGGTCACACTATTTGCTCATTTTGCAATCATTTGAATATGAGGAAGAATATAAATTGGCCAAAACCTATAAAAAAAATTTTTGTTTTAGATTTTTTTTTGGATTTGTGTTTTAGCAAAAAAGTAAGAAAAACAGTTTTTTTGCAAAATTGTCGCTCTTTTTTGTTTATAGTGTTGATCAGAAATGACGCAGAGGTGATCAAATACCACCAAGAGAAAGCTCTATTTGTGGGGAAAAAAGGACACAAATTTTGTTTTGTGTACAACTGCGCAATTGTCAGTTAAAGCGACGCAGTGCCGAATCGCAAAAAGTGCTCTGGTCCTAAAGTGTGAAATCCAAACGCAAAAAAAAAACTGCGTTATTATAACGCTGGTAAAAGCTGAAAAAATCACTGATAAGCTACTGACGTTTTTGTCAGTTAAAGCGACGCAGTGCCGAATCACAAAAAGTGCTCTGGTCCTAATGGGGGAAATACTTCTGGGGGTGAAGTGGTTAATCATTAGTCGATTTTTTTATTTTTTTGCTACAAAAACAAAAAAGACCGAAAATGTTGAAAAAAAAAAGTTTTTCTTTGTTTTTGTCAGCAAATTTTGTAAATAAATAATTTTTCTTCTTCACTGATGTGTGCTGATGAGGCTGCACTGATGGGCACTAATAGGCTGCACTGATGGGCACTGATGAAACGGCACTGAAGGGCACTGATGAGGTGGCACTGATGAGGAAGCACTGATATGCAGAACTGATGGGCACGATAGGTGGCACTGATATGCAGCACTGATGAGCACTGATAGACGGCACTGATGGGCACAGATAGGTGGCACTAATGGGCACTGATAGGCAGCACTTATGGGCAATAATAGGTGACATGGATAGGCGGCACTGATGGGCGGCACTGATAATCAGTGCCCTGATCATCTGTACAGGTCTCCCCTGTGAGGAAATGCTGCTGATCGGCTCTCCTCTCCTCACACTCTGAAAGTGAAAGGTGAGGAGAGCTGATAACCGGCATTTCCAAGTTTACTTGCTTTTGATTGGACACAGCTGATCACATGTGTAAAGAGCTGCGTCATCTGCTCTTTACCGAGACCACGGTTGCGCCGTGTCCCAATGACACAGCGCGACCGCAATCGCCGCACTTTGCCCTCCCATGGGTGCGCAAGCGTGGTCAGACTGAAGCGACGTCATATGACATCGCCCCTGAACAACAGAGCATCCACTCGCCATCATTTGTCTATACGGCGGGAGGGAGGTAGTTAAATATATAATCACATCAGCAAACATAAAGATAACCTACTTTTTTGTATTCAATTAATTTCAAATTATATTATAATTGTAAATCAGATAACTGATCAGCTGTGTGATAAAATAACCATATACACAACAGATCTTTAGAAATAATATTTAAACATATTATATTACATCTAGATGATTCAATTAAACTACAACTAAAACAATATGCTCCCATATAATCACAGTAAGGGACATCTATCTATAGTGTCATAATTGTTTTTTCACACACAGTTTTGATACATGCATGGATTTGATGCAAATTAAAGAGGAATGTTATGAAGGTCATGCAGATAAAGTAATAAAGCTGGCATATCACACAAAACAATATAATTTGTGTCACAGTTTGTACACAATTCCTCCATTAGCTCCTGCTAAGCTAAGAATAAAAAATACTTAAAGTGGTTGTAAAGACAGAAGGTTTTTCATGTTAATGCATTCAATGCATTAAGATAAAAAACCTTCTGTGTGTGGCAGCCTCCACAGCCCCCCTAATATTTACCCTGAGCCCCTTCTCTCTCCAGCGATGCCCACAAATGTCTAAGCCATCCAGGAAAGTCCTCCTGATTGGCTGAGGTACAGCAGCGGCACCATTGGCTTCCACGTCTGTCAATCAAAGTCTGTCAGCCAATCAGGAGAGAGAGCGGGCAAGGCCAAGTCGGGGCTCCTTTTTCTTTATTTTAAAGCGAGCCTTTACAATCACTCTAACAATTTAACGCGAATCACCGCTTATAAACGGCGACAGTTTAAGTGGATGTATCGGGGTATAGCCTGCAGCTACAGGCTATACCCCGGTACCGTTTTTTAGAGCAGGCAGCTGGCTATCTGGTGATAACGGGCAATCTGGCTTGGAAGTCGCTCGGTCGTTATCCCAGGCAATGGGAGGGGACACCCCCTTCCCGCCACCGTCCGCCGCTCTCCATCGGGAGACCGGAGCTCCGATGCGGCGCGTCTGCTGGCTGTGTGGAGTCCCTGTAGAAGCCAGAATCGGCTTCGATCGGGACTCCTTCGTACATTTCCGGAAGCAATGTCACAACGTCACTTCTGGTTTACTCGGCGGCCAACGGCGGCGGTTTTAAAAAAATGACAGTATTCAGAATCGCCGAATACTGTGAAGTGAAAAGAGTACCTGTCACCATATATTACTATCACAAGGGATGTTTACATTTTTTTTTAAAGCTCCACTGTCTCCGCAAGCTCACGCAGCAAAGAAAACGCATACGTAAGTCGCGCCTGCATATGAAAACGGTGTTCAAACTGCACCTGTGAAGTATCGCCGCAATTGCGTGAGTGTGAGCAATAATTCTAGCAAAAGACCTCCTCTGCACCTTTAACCTGGTAACCGTTAAAAATGTTTAAAGTTGGATTGTTGTCAAGGTAGCTCGGAAGCGGATCACCAGACCCCAAATCGATAAATTGGAATATTAGGCCCAAACACTTAAATAAACTACCCAAGCTTTTGACTCGCACAACATATGGAGAAGGACGCCCCTACCCTGCCACAGCTTGTTCCCTATGGGGTGGTGGGGTAGTCTGGAGGCATGCTTTTCCCCCTTAGGAGTCTTGACGCACGTATTCCTATACTCATTCGGCAAATCTTCAAAGCCTCATGTGATCCGCAAAAGGGCTCTATCTCCAGATTAACCTCTATTTTATTCTCATGTAACAAAGTAATTGTTATTTGTATTTGCACTGGTATAAACCAAGCTTCCAAAGTTGTACCATGTATTTTTGTATATCAAAACTTCAATAAACATTAAAGTTAAAAAAAAAAAAAAATGTTTAAAGCGTCGCCTATGGAGATTTTTAAGTACTGAAGTTTGTAGCCATTCCTCAAGTGTGCACAAGTTTCAACCGTAACATGTATGGTATCTATTTACTCGCGTAACATCCTTTTTCACAATATACAAAAAAAATTGGGCTAACAGTTTTTAACTCAAAAAAGTGAATTTTTTCCAAAACAATCGAGATTGAAAGACCACTACGCAAATACTGTGAGACAAAAAGTATTGCAATGATCACCATTTTATTCTCTAGGGTGTTTGAAAAAAAATATATAAACATCAAGTGTAAAAAAGGGCTCCAGGGCTTAAGTGGTTAAAGAATATGTAAACCCAACATTTTATATTCCTGATATTTGCCTGCTGTACCATGAAAATGTAACCTGTTCTCTTTCCTTTGTGTGAAATACCTGGTGTCAATAAAAACTGACCTCACTAGGCGTGCTCAGTTTTCTGGCTATGGTGGGGACTCCAGCCTGCTCTCCTCCAATGACCAGACTGGTGCTGACATGCCCCCCCTGCAGCGCCATTCACTGGAAAGATCAGTGTACTGCTGTTTCTCCTCCCCTAGCTCTCTTATGCAGCTTAGAACAATGGGATATGTGATCACTTATAAAAAAAGGTATTTATAATATTTTTATATGTATACACAAATGTTTTGCCATTCATTTTTTTTTAAAATGATTGGGTTGTTTTGCAAGGTGAAGAGTTACATATACTTTAGCAAAGTCCTGGTTTAGTAAAGTCCAATTGATAAGCAAGACGGATCAGGAGCCCTCATATATATTGGCTGATGTTTCTTATTTTGATGTTAAAAGAGAGCTGTAGACTGCGGATGCAGCCTCTTTTTTTCTTGTCTATGACGAGGGTGTGGACAGAAACGGTCTGAACAACCAAGAGGTCTGAGGTGCCGATGGGATGTCACGCATGTGGGTGCCCTTCCACAGATAATGTTTTTTATAGGTAGCAATAGCTTTAAATACCTACAAGTTACAGTCTGATACCTTGTATTTTATTCTCCAGCATGACATTACCATTTAAATGAATCCAAACATGATGGGTATCAGATGCTATTTCAATTAGAAGAGTTGGGCCTAATCCACTTTTGATCCCTCCTAGGATAGTTGTGTTTGGGCTTAAAATGCTGCTAATTAATGGATACAGTTAAATATGTCCTTATTCTGGTTGTACAATTATCATCTCAGGAGTTATGAAATAACTGAAGATTTTGATTCTACAAGAAAATATAGACAGCATTCAATGTATTCACCACCTCTCCAGGTAAGCTAATTACAATGGGGAATTAATAATGTAGATGTCTGCTTGCTCGCTTTCCTAATTACATAAATGAAAGCATGGTAAACACAATGAGATTATCGGACGAATGACTGCCTGTTTTTGTTTTTGCATGCTAGTCTCCATATCGAAAATGAAGAGGCTACTAAAGTTACAAAAATTCTCATACAACCGAATAAAAATTTGGAAGTGATGTAATTTATCGCATTGTATATTTGGATGAAAACTGTACTGATTAAACAAATCGTATGATCTGGTATCGTACTAGAAAAATGTTGCGTTTGTCCCTTTGGATAATTTCGGACGAACTGTTGTGGTCGACTCTCGAAAGTTGTGTACTAACGATCAGGTTATTTTACCCAAAAACCCAAAACCAAAAATGTAATATTACATTAGATGTGCATACCAATCATCAGATGTGGTGGCTGCTTTCGTTTTCTTTTTTAAGCTTTTTCTCCTCAGTTTTCACCATGTGATCTGTCCAGTAACACACCTCTTGTATTAGAGCGCCCCCACTCTGGATGAAGGAGCAACAAAGACACCTTTGGACAACAGCATTGTCAGTCTGGGGGAAGCAGAATGTTAGATGCACTAGCAGATTTTGATATACTAACTAAATATTGGCAATGTTCCCCTTAGCAGTATGCATCTTTCTGTGCCTTTTGTTTGACAATAGCTTGCTTATTAATCCTACAAATGACCAAATTCAAATAACATGATTTGCCCCCATAGACTTTAGTGAGAATGCACCAATGGGAAGCGGCCACATCACCATTAGTGACACTGCTACCCAAAACAGAACCTGTAGGACAGAGTTTAGGATTTGTTCCAGCAAGATTAGGCACATGGAAAATGAAATAAGTGATCCAGGGATTGAATACTGCAAAAGGTCAGACAAGTTTTTTTTTAATTAAAAAAAAAGATAATAAATTGGGAATAAAAACATCTCAACTTGTTAGTGATGGTATATTATTATTATTATTATTATTATTATTATACAGGATTTATATAGCGCCAACAGTTTGCGCAGCGCTTTACAAAATGAAGGCAGACAGTACAATTACAATACAATTTGGTACAAGAGGAATCAGAGGGCCCTGCTTGTTAGAGCTTACAATCTGAAAGGGAGGGCCAATTAATACAAAAGGTAATAGCTGTGGGGGATGAGCTGATGTAGAAAGTAAGACAGTGTATTAAATAGAAGCAGGTTAGTCTTCTTTAAAGAGAAAGGTTTTCAGGGATCGTCTAAAGATGGATAGATTAGGAGACAGTCGGACAGATTGTGGTAGGGAGTTCCAAAGGAGTGGAGAAGCTCTGGAGAAATTTTGGAGGCGAGCATGGGAGGAGGTGACAAGGGAGCTAAAGAGCAAGAGGTATTGGTTGGTATTTTGAGACTAGGTTAGAGATGTAGCTGTCGGGTAGAGTTGTGGATGGGTTTGTAAATTATTGTTAGTAGTTTGAATTTTATTTGTTGGGTGAGTGGAAGCCAGTGAAGAGATTGGCAGAGAGGGGTTGAGGACACTGAGCGGTTGGTAAGGTGGATAAGTCTTGCAGCAGCATTCATTATGGACTGAAGGGAGCAAAAGTAATCCAATCAGTAGAGAGTTGCAGTAGTCGAGGCAAGAGATAGAAGCTTGGTGGTGTCATTGGTTAAAAAATGGGCGTATTCTAGAGATGTTGCGGAGGCTGAGGAAGCATGATTTGGACAGGGATTGGATGTGGCCTGAAAGGATAGTTCAGAGCCTAGGGTTACCCCTAGCACCCTGGCATGTGGGGACGCACTAATAGTTGGTATACATTAAAAATATTTCAAATAAAAAATTCTTGAATCATATACAAACAGCTCCTTTGTTTTTCTGCTGCGAAAATGGTGGTGTGACATATTGCCAAAGGTAGGATATACACTTTCTCTTTTCTTCGAGGATAAACGTGTGATACTCAGAAAATGTGGAATCTCTTTCCTGCTCGCAAAGCCTTGAGCTATTACAGTGCTAATAGTCTGCCAGTGAATTTATTTTAAATGCTTGAAAAAATAAACAATGAGATACATTCTACCTAGATAATACATTTCTGTGTGACCTATATTGGCAAGGAGTGAAACTAGCCATTCCCTGTTACTATGAATAAACACTTCCTTAATAAGTTCTTTCATATGACCTTAGAACGTTGCGCCAGTTTTCATGTTATACAGTATATGGGTATATGTCTCCTATTAAAACCTCAATGAAATCTGTTTTAAAATACAAAATGAAACTGATTTCCACATGGAGCTTATACTAAAGGGTGGTGTTGCTGGGTGCATAGTAGGTACGTTCTGTAGAAACCATTATTTCGTTTTATAACTTTAATAGGATCAAATGATGTTTTAGTTTAGTAGCTACCAGGGAGTTAAACCAGTTAAAATCTTTTTGTATTTCTTGGAAATTATATTGGTGAAATATGTGGGCTAGAGTTTCCAGATCTGCATCCTGGTGGCTGCAGTTATAAGGGGTTTCCGTTCCTTGTTGGATTTTTCATTTATTTTATATTAAATGGAAGGAAACACAAAGTCCTGTGACTAAACTTAAAGCGGAATTCCACCCAGAAGTGGAACTTCCGCCTTAAGGGGAGATGACCCCCCCCCCCGACATGCCAAAATTGGCATGTCATCTTTTGGGGGGGCAGCTGGGACCTTGTTCTGACAGGGTCCCAGCTGCACTTTCTGTCCTGATGCCGTAGAACAGGAAGGAAGTTCACCTTCCCCCCCTCCCACCCAGTGATCTTCTGGGACACGTCACAGTGCGCGCCTGGCGTTGAAGCCAAAGCCGGGTGCCCACACTTGTGATGCCAGCGCCACAGAGGGGAGGGGGAGAAGAGCGTGCCTTAGGGGCGGCCGCATCGCTGGAGCCTGGGACAGGTAAGTGTCCGATTGTTAAAAGTCAGCAGCTACACTTTTTGTAGCTGCTGACTTTTAACTGGGTGGAACTCTGCTTTAATGGACCCTAAATCTAACATTTTTTGTTATATTTTCCAACAAATTAGGGGAGGGAACCAGGCTGTGGAAAAAGGACTATGATGTGAAAATAATGTCTACTTGTTTGTATTATATTAAAGTCAAACATTTTCCTAGTTTTTTTTTTTTTATATATATCAATATTCTTTATTGGTTTTCAATATCAAACATCAAACATGAGGGGGTACCAAAGTACCCAAACATAACAAAGGGTTACAAAGGTTACATTTCTGTATGAATTAGCATATCAAAAGCATATCAATAATATAGAGTTGTTGGGGTATGGATTATATGCACCACAGAGTATAGATAAATAGTGGGATAATTATTTTAAATGCACAAGGAACTATGTCGTCTAGGGTCTTTTATGTGTATATATTGTTAGGCCAGATCTCTCATTTTTTCAGGAAATTTTTTCCATTTAGGTTTTTGAAGGCCAGACTGCGTTCCAATATGTAATGTTGTTGGGTTAGGGTTAGGACCTCAGTTAGGTTGGGGGATATGTCAGTTTTCCACTTCCTTAGAATCACTTGGTGTGCTGATAATAATAAGATGTGTGAGATTACAAATCTAGAATCTGGGGGGGTAGATGTCTATCCCTATATGTAGTAGGGCTAGTTGTGGGGTGGGAGAGTTGATTATGCCAGACAGTGATGCTAAGCATTTAAATACCTGGGACCAATAGCTTGTCAAGTTTGGGCAGCTCCAAAGTATATGGATTAAGTTTCCCACTTGTCCACAGTTGCGCCAGCAAAGAGGGGAAGCTGATTCGGAAAATTTGGATAGTCTGTATGGTGTGTAGTACCCCCTGTGGATTATTTTGATTGCCATTTCTCTGTGTGTTACACAATGAGAAGATTTGTGTATGGTTTGGATGGCTGCACCCCATTGCTTGAGAGTGAAACAAGTTTTAATATCCTCCTCCCATTTTAGCATGGAAGTTGATTTTTGTAGTAGGGTTTTGTTTTGCAGTGCATTATAAATTCGTGAGATTCCCTTTTCGGATTTCGCTTGTGGTGAGTATAGCTCCCGAAGCAGTGTGGGAATTTCCATCTGTGGTAAGGGGTTTTCTTTTAAGAAGGATTTTATGCGAATACAGGTAAATATGTCTTCTCTGGGAATGTTAAATTCTTTTATGATATCTACTAGAGGTTTTGTATCTTTACCTTGTAAAAAATCAAGCACTGAGCACATGCCTAGGTCTTGGAGTTTTTTAGTGGATAGCCACGGGATGAGGCTCTCCAATATCCGGATTGGATAGGACTCTTGAAAGTCCTTTGATGGGCTCAATATATTGCTTCTTAGTTCACTCCATGCTAGCACTGTTGCCTGCATAGGCATCAGTTTTAGGGAATTGATTTTGGGAGCCCATGCGTCGCAGGTTAGCAGGTGGAGCAGGTTTTCCTGTGGGGCCAATGCTGCTTCAATTTCTGTCCATACTGGAGCGTTATCTTTGACAAACCAATGTTTAAGTTGGTCTAATCTGGTTGCAAGGTAGTAATCTTTTATATCTACCCATCCAGCTTCACCTGCCAATCTGTGCGGGTTTAAAAGTTTGGGGGCGCATCTTGCTTTTTTGCCCTGCCATACATACCTACTAAGAATGCTCGATATGGTATTCAAGTAGTGTTTAGGAATTGGGATGGGAAGTGCCCTAAAGAGGTACAAAATTTGGGGTAATATCATCATCTTAAAGGACGCTAACTTTCCTGTCCATGATAGTTCTTTATTTACATATTGTTTAAACTGTTGTTCTATTTTATTGATCAGTGGTGGGATATTAAGGGTAAAAATATTATGCATTTAGTTAGTTAATGTGACGCCTAAATACGGAATGCCTTGTGGGTTCCATTTGAATGGAAGAGAACGTTTTAGTCTGGAGACAGTTGGTTCTGCTATGTTCATGTTAAGAATTAAAGATTTGGAGAAATTGACTCTGTAGTAAGAGACTTCGCTGAATTTAGTTAAGATGTTGTGGGCTGCTGGTAGTGAAGTAGCGGGGTTAGTGAGGGATAGTATGACATCGTCCGCAAAGAGTGTAATGGAGTGTTGGGAATTACGAAAAATAAAACCTTCTATTATGGGGCACCTTCTGATACTTTCAGCTAGGGGTTCTATCATGAGGTTAAATATTGTTGGGGACAGGGGGCAACCCTGTCTAGTACCGTTGGATATCTTAAATTCTGTATACAATAGCCCAGTTGTGTATACTCGTGCTGGGGGGTTGGAATATAGTGCTTGTATGGCGGATAGCGATGTACCTTGAAACCCACATTTTTTTAGAACCAGAGACATATATCCCCAATGTACTCTGTCGAACGCCTTCTCTGCGTCAATTGACAGGAGCAGAGAAGGAGTTTGCGAGAGCTCTGCAAAGTTAATAATATTAATGATTCGTCTTGTTGCATCCGAAGTCTGCCTCCCAGAACCTCATCTGGTCTTTGCTTATCAGGTTGGGAATGATGTTGGAGAGTCTTCTAGCCAATATTTTGGAGTAGATTTTTACGTCTGTGTTTAGTAATGATATTGGCCTATAATTTGCGGGTGTATTTGGTTCCTTGCCTGGTTTGGGCAAGGTGACAACGTATGCTTGGAGCATTTCTTTCGGGAAGCAAGAGGTGCATGCTGCCTCGGTAAACAGTTTTTGCAAATGTGGGACCAATGGGTCATAAAATAGTTTGTAATAATCGTTAGAGAAACCCTCTGGACCTGGTGATTTCCCTGTAGGTAGGGATTTGATATTTTTTATAATTTCTTCAATTGTGAAGAGAGCGTTCAAGTGTTGTAGCTGCATTTCAGATAGCTTGGGCAACTGAAGATTATGCAGAAATTTCTCTATATTCTCTGTAGTTGGTTGGGGCGTTTGCTGATCTTGGTCCAGATTGTATAAGCCTTCATAGTATTTGGCGAACTGATCCGCTATCTCTTGTGGAATACAGACTTTCTGATCGCAAGAAGGATGGTTAAGGTATGCTATTCTGGTTTTGGTTCTGATTGCTTTAAGTTTACAAGCTAGGAGTTTCCCTGCCCTATTGGAATTTGCATATGAATTGGATTTGAGGTGTTTAAGGATATTGTCGTAGCGTTTTAATAACAAGATTTTTAGCTCCTCTCTTAATTTGTTTAATCTTTGGGAAGTGTTTTTATCTGTTCTGATCTTATTTGCTGTTTCTAGTTTATGAATCTCAGACGTAATAGAGTCAAATTCTAAGTTGTGACGTTTTTTGGCCCTGGCTCCCATTTTAATCAAAAGTCCCCTGATGAATGCCTTATGTGCGTTCCAGAGTGTAAAGGGGTTATTTACCAAGGGAGCATTGGTGTGGAAGAAATCTTGAATTTCTTTCCTTATGGTAGACAGATTTGTGGGGTCTTATAGGAGGCTAGAATTGCAGCGCCAGATGGGGGTTTGAGGTGAGGCAGGCTTCCCTGCTAAGGTTATAGTGATTGGAGCGTGGTCGGACCATGTAATGTCGTGTATTTTAGATGTTGTCACTCGTTGGAGTAACCATTTATCAGTGATCATTAAGTCTATCCTCGAGTAACTGTTATGTCTAGCCGAAAAAAAAGTATAGTCCTTTTCAGACGCATGTTGGCATCTCCATATATCAAACAGTTCCTCTGAGTGAAATATATGTCTTAAGGACTTCAGCATTCTGGGAGTCAGGGACGTGGTGTCCATTTCGGGGTCCATTGTTATATTAAAATCGCCACAGATGAGAATGCAACCATATTTAATTGCTGCTATACATATAGAAGGGATTTAAGAAAGCGGCATTGGTGAGTGTTAGGTGCGTATAGTGTGACTAGTGTGTATGGTTTAGAGTTAATGTCACATGTGAGGATAATATATCTCCCCTCTTCATCTAGAATGGAGCTTTTGAGTTGGAAGGCTAGTGAGTCTTTTATCGCCAATAGCACTCCTTTTTGTTTGTGATTTTTGCTGCTGGCTAGGAACACGTTGGGATAGTTCTTGTGTGTGCATTTGGGTGTTGCTCCCTGTTGAAAGTGTGTTTCCTGTACACACAAGATGTCCGCATTGTGTCTGTTTGCTTCTGCCCACATAGAGAACCGCTTGGCCAGGTGGTTCAGACCCCTGGTGTTAAGTGATAGACAGGTAATTTCCATAATATTGTGATGTGGGTGTCATGTAGAGAGGTAGACTGTACTCACTGTTATTATTGTTCAGCTGTGGGATACGTCCTTTTACCAGGCAGCTAATTTCCGGGAGCGTCCTGTAATCATAGTTCTCTGGAAGATGGGTCAATTCGTCCAAAGGGTAGTTCCAGCTGTTCCTGACGCGGAGATCCATTACTCTGTGTCGTGCGGGTAACAGAATAAAAAAATAACATTGATAAAGTAGCATAACAGTTTTTGTAACCTTTGGGGAAATGTTAATAAAAAAGGGATCTGTACTTAGATCCGTGAGCAGAGTTTGCTGCCCTAGCTGTAAGTAGGGGGTCTTGATGTTAATTATATCATATCTTGACCGGGGGATGAGTTGGGTTTAGGTGTGATGGTGCTTGTGTTCGGAGTCGCCCTTGTTGCGATGTTTGCCTGAGCATTTGTGGGATACCACCTGCCATTCTGCTTCTGTGTGGTTCAAATACGTGGGTTCCTGGTGTGACTTGCTTGGTTCTGGGATGATGCCCCATTTCCTCACAGCCTCCAACCCTTCTTCTAAACTTGAGAGAGATACGGTAGTTCCTTTGTGCATGATGGTTAGTGTGGCAGGGTATTTCCATTTGTGAGGAATTTTGTGATTCCTTAAGGCTTTGGTTATGCCAGGTTGCGACGGCTTTGAAGTGTATGTTTAGATAGATCCGGAAGCATCTGAATATCAGTATACGGCGTGGGTAGGCCTTCAGGTTTCCTAGCTAAAGACATTAGCTGGTCTTTAATATGGAAGAAATGTACCCTTAGGATAACATCCCTTGGTGTTTCTGCAGGCAGGAAGGAGGGTTTGTGCACCCTGTGGATTCTATCAATAGTGAGATCGTGTGGCGTCATATTTGGTGCTAGGGTGGAAAAGAGCGATAGTACATACTGTTGTAATTGCTGTGGGAGTACTGATTCTGGTATGCCTCTTATTTTGATATTGTTGCGTCTGGACCGGTCCTCTAAATTTGCGATTTTGTCCTTCATCCATTTTATCTCATCTGTGTGAACATTATGGCATCCACTAGTGTATTAATTGAGCCTGAGTAATCTCCCATGACATGCTCCATAGTATCCACTCTATCTCCTAGTGCCTGCACTTCTTTGTTGCACTGGTTAATGTTCATAATTAAATCAGACATTAAGGAGGCTCTAAGCGAGAGCATCATTTCCTTCAGCACACTGTCCGACACTGTCTCCCCTGATGTAGGAAAGGCTGTGATCGGATCATCTCCCTGGGGCCTATGTGTCACATATGGAGCCTGCGCGCCGCTTACCTCCATGCCTGAGTCCTCTTCAGGCCATATTCCCTGTGGGGTTTAGACTTGGCGGGGCTCTGCACTGCCGGGCTATTGCTTCCTGAGGGTGTCCCACTGTGTGCCTTGTTGGTCTTGCCACCATTGTGTGATTGCCCGCTCACCTGTGCTGTTGTAGCAGTCTCCCGCATGCTTTGCCTGGTGTCGGCGGTGCCATGTTGGGGCTGTGTTTGCTGCATGGCCGGGTAATACTCCTGCAGTTTCTTCGGCTCTGCGTGGTCGCCGCGGTGTTTGGCCATGCTGGTCGGGTCTGCAGGGTCTTAGGTGCTCAGTGCTAGGTGCCGGGTCTCTGGATAGGGCAACTCCGCTGTTCGTTCCCTGGTGGTTGATAGGAGCTCCGAGCTTACGCGGTCATACTGGAGCTCGGTCAGCCACGCCTCCCCATTTTCCTAGTTTTTTATAGATAAAGCTGGCCATAGATGGTTGGATCCATCTATGGGCAGGCTGATTGTACCCAAGTCGATCCATCGATCGGCTTGGGTACAATAAGCATGTTGGATTTCTAGCATATGATTATTGCCAGCTGCTGACTGTGTTGATGGGGGAATCTAGTGATTTTCTTTTCTACAACCCGTGGTTGCTGTAAAGAAAATTGCGTAATCTATGGCCTGCCCAAGGAGAAGGATTGCAAGTTCTTTTAGGTTCCTATTTCTCTCTGTGTTGGGGAGACATTACTTTTCCCCCTGTTCTGTTGGTACAATAGGAAATCCAAATCCTCTCAATGCCACCTTTAACAATTCTCTGTCCCCATGAAGATTTTTCCTCACTTACATTTTTGGTGATGGCCTCAAAAGTTTGGCTTTCCTCTAACTTTTTCTGGCTCTGTTTCACATGGGGTTGAATCTCCTGAAAGGTGATAGAGATAGCTCCAAAAAGCTGACAAAGGTTCTAGCTCTTCTACATTCTGTCCAGGACTAACACAAATGAAATATTTTGGTTTTATTAAACTGCTTATCCCAATTATTGTACAGGTTGGTTAAATCACGATTTAAAGAGATATTAAATATGAAAACAAAAATGTAATATATTGCAGCCTATCATTTCTTAGGTAAGGCGGCCACATTAGAGTAATATATTGCAGCATACCAATAATTAGGTAAGGTGGGTGCATTTGTTTTCTTTTATTAGGCTTTTTTTTATTTTCACTTGGTGATCCATCCAGTAACACACTTTTTGTCTTAGGGTGTCTGCATTCTGGATGAAGAAGTAAAGCAGACACATTTAGTGTCTGCTTTACTACTAGTGGTGGTTATTATTGGAGCACGATTGTAACCCTATGTGGATGCAGCAATCACCAAGAAGTTTAATTGGACTATTTTATAAGGACTATTCAGCGCTGCTTGCATCTAATTTTATTTATGTGTGTTCATTGATGATTGAGGTGCTATTGATTATGAGTTTGCTGTAACTACTTATAAAGTTTCAGCTGGAGTTCAGCTTCAATTTGTTAGTCAAGTCCATCTAAATTTGCTAGGCAAACATTACATGTTACATTACAAACATTACGATAAATGTTCTCCTGAAAGGTGATAGAGATAGCTCCAAAAAGCTGACAAAGGTTCTATTTCTTCTACATTCTGTCCAGGACTAACAAAAATGAAATATTTTGGTTTTATTAAACAGTTTATCCCAATTATTGTACAGGTTGGTTAAATCACGATTTAACTAGTGAAAAGTGGATGAGAAACCAAGGGGAATAAGATTGAGATCTAAAGGCTGATTGTTGGCTTACCTCTGGTGAGTTTATCCATTTAGGGGGGATTGTTCCTCCCAAGTTTTCTTCACGCGGTGTGGTGGTGGTTATTATTGGAGCACGATTGTAACCCTATGTGGATGCAGCAATCACCAAGAAGTTTAATTGGACTATTTTATAAGGACTATTCAGCGCTGCTTGCATCTAATTTTATTTATGTGTGTTCATTGATGATTGAGGTGCTATTGATTATGAATTATGATTTTTAAAGCAGCAGCTACTCTTATTATGACATTTTGACATTGGTTTATGTTACATATACTAACCATCACTAATCTTTTGCATCTAGAGCGCTGATACTGGCAGTTTATTTCACCCAGACTTAATTGCCGGGTTTTATTTGTATTAGTTACAGCAAACTGTGAAGTTTTTTTTTGTTTTGTTTTTTTTACTTTTAGGATAAAGATTTTACATGAATGGATAAAAGCTGATCATTGTAAACAATCCTTAAATTGTTTGTCTCAACCCTCAAACGGTACTTTGTCTGGACAGCTTGGTCTGTTAAACAAAGTTGAAAAATAACAGATTTTCTGGTTAAATCACCAGATGAAAATAAAGGAATGAAGCCTAAGAAAACTTATAGCATTAAAGTATAATGTTACTACAAATGATGAATTAACAATTAAGGATATCCTGTTCTTCGTACAAAGGAAGCACTATATAAAGGTTTATTCCGAGAATTAGGAAGTTTCTAAAATCACTTGTCCTGAGGTGTTTTTGAGCCAATGCTATTAATATCTTATCAAAATATTCATGTATCTTTATAGCATTGGTTTATTTTTAGAAATATGACTTTAATAATTATACAACTTTCACTTAATTATATGCCGCGCTATCAATTTACATCAAACCATAATTTTAGATAAACAATTATAATCCAAACAATAATTACACCAATGACGCACATACACAACTGAAAAAAAAATATTAAGATTTCCATAAAAACAGCGTCCATACAGTGTCCAAAATACAGACATGATCTTCTAGCTTAATGATTCACACATCAATTTCCAAAACAGCATCCATTCTTTGTTCTTTTTCAAACTATAAACATGAACAAGCAAAAACCGCTCCCAGTATGACGCCACTCCTCTTTGGACAACACTCACCTTTTCACAGTGACCTACGGTATACTAATATACATTTGATTGGTCCCATAGGCTTAGAATCCACAAGGCTCATAACCACATAAGCTGAGAGGTTATTCCAGGGTTTGTTCAATCAACACTCAGAAGAAAGAACAGTATCACACATGGCATTAAACCTTAAATTATTAAAATAAATATATAAAAAAAAAAATACTCACATATAGTCTTTGTAAAGAGTGCATCAGTATAATCAACACTCTTTCCTACAGATGTTATGTCATTACATCATGTCCAACTTCATCAGGGGCTTAAAATGTTTTCAAAGCCACTTGTCATGTTGCTACAATCCACTGTGTTAGTAAATAACATGTGTGCCAGTGTATGTCCTTTATTTTAAAAAAGCTGATTTCTACCTTGTATCCGAGCATCCCCCTGCGCTCACATGACTCCTCGGCTCTCTCCTCTCCCCGGCCGAGAGTCGAGGAGTCATGTGAGTGCCGGGAGACATTCTGATATAAGGTATAAATTGTTTTTTTTTTTAAATGAAGGACATACACTGGGGCACATGTTATTATCTAACAGAGTGGATTGTAGAGACATTACACTATTATTTTACTAGCAGGAGGGGAGGATCATAGAGTGGACAGAACTGTCTTTGTGATATCAGCTGAGCACTGTTTTTAATTGGTTAGTTCACCTGTAACCTAATAATGACACATTAGATCTGTATATAGGTGATTATAAAAGATAAAAATATTCTGCTCAGATCAAAATAACATAGTAAATACTAAGCGGCTGAACACAACAAGGATAACTCAAAACAACCTTGAAAGTAGATGCAGATTCAAAAATGTGCAGTGCTAATCCATTAAAACCATAAAACCATAAATAACATAAAAGTCTGTATTAAAGTCCCTTGAGGTAAACAAAGAAAGCTCCATGCATGGAAAGTGTTAAATTCAAGGAACATCAGACGGACAGTGTAAAGGGTGACTGTAGCCCATCCACCACAGGCAATGCTAGCCTCTCACCTCCAGCATTCGACCCGTGACATTCAAACAGCATTTATCATCCTTTTATTGAATTCCTTCCACTCCCAGAAGTACAGCACAAATATCTCAGCGATATATGAAAAGAAGACAGAAAGAGATCTAGTGCTCTCTGTAAACAGTAGCCTCTTCTGCTGCCACTTCCAGCAATGTCTCCTCTCTGAGGGTGACAAACGCTGTGTGACCCTCATGAGTCGAATGCTGGAGGTGAGAGGCTAGCATTGCCTGTGGTGGATAAGCTACAGTCACCCTTTACACTGTCCGTCTGATGTTCCTTGAATTTAACACTTTCCATGCACAGAGCTTTCTTTGTTTATCTCAAGGGACTTTAATATGGACTTTTATATTATTTATGGATTTATGGTTTTAATTGATTAGCGCTACACATTTTGGAATCTGTATATAGGTGATTGTTTTGACTAGTTCCAATAGGTAATGACTAAGCACTAATATTTGTACGAAAGGGGTCTACCTCTTTGTCCCCTGCTCCATCTGTCAACCACTTGTCATATGAAGCTTCAAGAAAAGGATTTTTGGAAGTGCAGCCATTATGATACACAGCATGAGAGCTGGGCTAGCACCTGACTAGTGTGTGTGGGATTAACTAGAGACTCACTCACCTGGAGTAGCTTTGTTTGTTTCAAGGGGGAAGGGGGGATCGGGGTAGAGAGGAGACATAGCTGATGATGGAGGCACGTAAACTGACCATGGTGTCAGGGCTCAGCAGCCATGATAAACTGTGGTCAGTTTACAGGGGTAGGGCAGAAACTGGCAGGATCAGCCAGGTATTTTAGGTGATACAGGGACCAAATTACACAGCACAAGCACTGTGCTGTATAAAATTCTTTAAAGGAACAGGATCCATTTTATTTTTTTGTAGCGTTACAAGCACTTTAGGCTCCAATGATGCACCATATGTTATATATCCTGCCTCCTACCTGACACTGTCCAAATCAAAGATGGTTGCCACCCCGGACTATACAGAATACTTTGGTGCAGTTATACTTCTATCCTAACTGGCAATCCTTGATTTGGGCAATGTGCTATCTGCATTAGTGATGAGTTCCCAGACTTTTAGCCCATTTAGTGCCATTGTTAGTAACCAGTCATGTCACATGGCCCCATTTATTTGGTTAAAATCCCCAATCATGTAAACAAAGGGGCAGGAATAATGGTAGACATCATTGACCAATATGTCCACGTGGTCATGGTCAATGGCATTGATTGGTCTGCATTCTAGATGACAGCTCAAGGAGCTGTCATTTAGGATGAGTGAGTGCAGGATAGGACATGTTGGTGAGCAAATGTGTGTGCGTGTTCCGCTTGATGCATTTCATTACAACCTGACTTTCTCAAAAGGGGTAGGGGCATAGTAATATCTCTCATGAACAAAAACCTTCTTCTACTTCTGCACACACTTCTTTTGGTATTATCCTCCTGTCATTACAAATCCTTCCAATATTGTGTAATTTTTCAAAACATTTTTTGCAGCATTTTAATGGAATGAATACAAATGTTGTGCTTTGGTGTGCACGAGTATATGGTGATGTGTTGCAGACAAAAGGCAGCTTTGGCTGTATCACTACAAGTGTATGTTGTGCACCTCAAATAGAAAATGGCCCCTAGCAAAACCAATCATTTGCAACAAAATTCAACAAGAATGGGTTATGGAAAGCAAAATTCTGCTGTGCTGGCAGATGGGAACACAGATCTCTGGTTCATTAATTGGACCTGCCGACCTAAGTACATCTGTAAGGTTTCGTTAGTGACCAGTAACCATTCATTAACTGATTTTGCCTGTTGCCTGAAATGTTTTTCAATGAAAATAAATGAGTGCCATCTTGTATACTGAAGCTGCCTCTATGTAAACATCCATGTCTTTTCAGGAAGCAGTCCTACACTGGAAGTAGTATTTGAGTATTATTTGAAATAGATGCGAAGAGACAGACGCTCAGTTATTCATGGGAATATTTATGGATGTTCTAGAGATCAGCACTTTTAATATGTTGCTGTTACAGCAGTCAGCATTTGATTTACTGGGGTTCTGGAAATGGTTTTGAAGTTTCAGGATAAGGAAATCCATATGAGTCCTATTAAATCCTTACTAAGAGTAGCTTGGGTAAAAATATAAATACCATTTACTTTTCCCATCATAGAGATATTTGTAAAACCCTGCAGACTCCAATGTCTGAGAACATTGTATGCCAAACATGACTTGTGAAGAACTTCATCTATACAGCATGTGCTAGAAATTCTAAAAATGACTTTCTCTTCAAACCTCCAGAATAAAATAACACATGTTCATATTATCACAGCAGTAGCGATAGTACTTCAGTTACTTTTTTCATGGAAAAAGAAAATCTTCTATTGCTTTTATGGTCAAACTATTTCTGTGTGTATTTTTAGTGATGAAACAATTCCTCAGAGAACTGCTAATTGTTTTTCTCCAAATAGGTACATGCCACTGACAAGGCTAATTTGCACCCCCTGTTCACTAATGTATGTATAGCAGAACTTTAGAATTTGTTAGACCATGTATAGGCTGTGCCCAGTGTTTATGTAAAGTGAATGAAAAGCCTTACACTCTCTCTTCTTAAAAATGTTCCCTCCCTCCTCCTTCCTACTTTTCCTGCCTAACCTGTATAAAAGAAGTTGTGTGTACTTACCTATTTTTATTCTGTTATGGTCACATGATCCTGAAACTTTGGCTCCCCTGTGCCAATGAGCAGCAGCTGCAGGGGAGAAGAAGGAAACACTGACAATGACTGGATCATGGGAACCTGTGAGTGAGGTCACAGCTCCTGGAATTCCCAGCCATTACTGAGTGCTCCCTGAGCTAAAACTGCAGGATCACATGACCAAAATGCAGTGAATTAAAATTAGATAAGTACCTAGCTTTTTTTAATACAGGTTAGGCAGGATAGGTAGGAGGAGGGCAGAGGGAAATATTTAGACCTAGGCCTTTCTTTCACTTGACCTAAACACATTTATGTGTTTTACTGTGGTTCTAGGGGCCTTGGGAAAAACAGGGCAGCTCTAATAAGGCCTTCATATTTAGATAGTTATTTTGTCATGAAATGTTGTCATCTTCAGATGTTTTTCTGATGACTCTGTGGTAGTGGGTTGTATCAGGAATGGAGAAGAGACTTCGTATAAGATTATGGTGGAGAACTTTGTCACATGCTGTGAGGATAATCATCTGTATTTAAATGTGACTAAGGCCCGCCTGAACCGGCCGAGATTTGAACCAATAATTGGCAGGCTGAATGTACCAAATTGAGCGATCAATTAACTTGGGTACAACCAGCCTGCCAGATTCACTTCCGATTATCTCAAGCAGCTGCTATTGCCTCTAGCAATAATCACTGTCTTCTCCTAGCGTGGATGGCTTCCCCCGTCCCCCACCGAGTGAAGATAATGTCTCGGCAGGAAGGATTCCCCTGTCAGCGCTGCCTGTGTTGATGCAAATTTCTTTCCTGCAACCCGTGGCTGCGTGAAAGAAATTTGCACCATCTATGGCCAGCGTAAGACAAAGGAGATGGTTGTGGATTTGAGAAGGAGAAAGGCAACGGTAACCCCTGTCTCCATCCAAGGAGTGGATGTGGATGTAGTAGAGAATTACAAAGTATCTGGGGGTGCAGATAGATAATAAGCTGGACTGGAGCAACACAACTTAGGTGCTCTATAGGAAAGGCCAGAGCCACCTCTATTTTTTCTGGAGGCTAAGGTCTTTTAACATCTGCTGGATGATTCTGAAGATGTTTTATGAGTCTACGGTGGCCAGTGTTCTCCTATATGCGGTTGCATGCTGGGGAAATAGGCTTAGGGTGGCCCGACACCAATAAACTCAATAAACCGATTTGCAAGGCCAGTGATGTTGTTGAATTGGAGTTTGAGGTTTTAACAACAGTGTTGGAGAGGAGAATGTTGTCCAAGGTAGTTCAAACTTGGACAAGTCCTGCCTGCACCCACTCCACAATACACTGGTCAATCTGAGGAGTACTTCGGTGATAGATTGTTACAACCACAGAATGACATACAAAATCATTTTTGCCTGTGGTCATCAAATGATATATAATTCTCTGTGAGAGCTGGATGTGAGGATTTAATCTGGTTTATGATCCAGATTGTTATGTAGTTTTTATATTATGTTGGTATTAGGTAACTATTGTATGTGTATTTATTTTTGAATAATGTTAGAGAAAGTGGTATAATATTTGCATTTTTTTATTTTGTTCAATCTATGTTATTTATTCTATGCAGTATTTTAACAGGATGGTATGGTTGATTACAGTACAGTACTAATTTAGTTTTATTTGGTATTATTAGCTGTTATTGGTAATTTTATTGTTGTGTCTCGGTATTGTGATTTTTGTGTTGTCTTTCTGTAATGTAATGGTATTTTAGTAATTTCTCTTTGGGATTAATAAAGTATTTTGAACCTGAATCTGAAAAAACATATAATTTGAGTTCAGCCAAAAGATAAAAATATATAAACAAACCCTAAACTTACAGTTGATCCACATTAAGGCTCGGTTCACACTAATGCAACATAGGATCGGACTTGTGAGACCGCAAGTCTGATGACATGTGAAATTCAATGTTTCCCTATGAGAGCTGTCTTAACTGATACTACACAAGTCTGTCCGACTTTAGAAAAGGTTCCTGCACTACTTTGGTCCAACTTTGATATGACTTCAATGCCACAGAGCGTAAAAAGTAATAAAAAAAAAAGTCGTATCAAAGTCGGAGTTGCACTGAGAGTTGCATGACTTTGCAGTCGGGGTAGTGTGAACCAAGCCTAAACAGTTTAGGCTCAATAGAGAAAGCCCATGGTGACATCTATATATTTATACAATGTCACATTATGTTTCATATACTGTATATAGGCTTCCCAGCAATGATCCACTATTGGAGCCAGTTGCTTTTTGCAAACTCAAACCCTGTCTACTGTAGTGCTGTAAAGGTGAAAATTGGATGATTTTTCACATGGGGTTAATATAGTAAGAGTCATTCCTAACTCTGTTTACTTTTGGAACAACCTGATCTACTGTTTATGCGAGCTGCCAATACTAACATTAAGTGGACTGTGTTTCCGTATACTATACCATAGACTTCTTCCTTTTGAGTAAGCGTGGGTTCTCTGTATTAGTTCTACTAGAAGTGTATATATGCATTGCATATAGTTGTGTCCCTGAAGAGTTCAACTACTTTGATCAAGTGGGCATCCCATAATATCCATATCCCTATCCAAGTTTATTCCCCTCAATAAAATATAAAAACAAAGCACTGGACTGTTCTTCAGACTAAAGTGTGCTGTGAAGATGCAGTGTGCCTGGCTGTGCAGGGTGGGGGATCCCTTTTTACTTGCAGCTCCTTAGGGGGTGGCTACACATAATTTAATTGCAAGGGTAAAAAAAGGGTGAACATTTTTAATGTACTTAAAGGGGTATTAGCATATAGGTGTATTTTGTGGAACATTGTTGGATTACATTCCTTAATAAGAAGGCAGCTAATATTATATCATTCAAGAAGGTTAGGACAGGCTTTTTTTTTAGTTTAGAAGAAACAAATTTATTAGGCCCAGAAGCTATTAAGCTGGCTATACACTTTGCAAATTTCAGTTGGTTCCTAATAAACTGACCAAAATGCACTTAATGGGTGGCTCTGTTGGGCCCTTCTTGACATCCTTCAATTAAAAAAATCAAAGAAGTTAGGTGGAAAATTGTCAGGGACAGCAATAACCAAGAATAATCTGGTAAGGCATTGGCCTGGAACCTCTTATTATATAAAAGACCGTGTTCCAGACAGCAACATGTATAGGCAGTTGTGTGAATAACCCCTGGCAGTCCTGCCACCCTTGGCCATCCGGTTAAGTGCCCTAAGCCTGGGCAGGCCCTAGTCACCCTGAGTGGTGCAGATTTCCCCTATTTAGACCCCTGATATTTCACGAAAGCTCCCTAACTAAGCTCCTACAAAATAATTTTAAAAAATCATAAAAAATTATAAATAAATAAATAATAGACACCCATTCACTGCCCTACTGAGACCAATACCATTCATATGGTTAAAGTAGGAACTTTTTTCTTCTACATCTGCTCAGTAGGATCAACACTTCATATATCTGCCACCAGTCCATCCACCAGTCCTTACCTTTCATCCACCAGTATTAACATTTTTACCCAATGTACGTTATGATCCCAGTCAAGTGTTGTGTTGCATTACTGTAAAGATCATGCTGCTCTAAACACATACAAGTGCCAATGTTTTATGCAGTTCTCGTTTTTTTGTCAGCCACCACATTATAAAATTTTTAGTGCTGTGAAAATTAAAACCAGAAATAGTTATTGAGGGCAGAGTATAATTGTGACATGCGTGACTTGGTTATACTCTCTTATCCAGCAGATAACATTTTGTAAATGCTAATTACAGTACAGTATATATTTTTACAGCAAATTTGCAGAGTTTCTAGTATATGTGCTTAATGTGAATACATTTGGTTTTTTTATTTGGGATATTGAGTTATGCCAGTGGAAATAAGAGTTCATTATAACTTAGTGATTTTCTTAAAACTGCAAACTGTGACTGAAAATAGCATTTATTATATTCCTATTCCAATAGGAACTGTACAAGCTTTGAATGCTGCCAAGAATAAGCAGTGGACACAACCATAATATAGGGTATCTGTGGATGTCTTAACCCAGGTATATGTAAAGAAGAAACAAAGTTCATTAAGTGTATCTAGAAATAAGTGGAAGCTACTCAACTTATTTTGAAATTATATTAAACCCAAAGCCAAAAATGTAATATATTGCAGCTTACCAATCATTTCATGTGGTGGCTTCATCCGTTTTCTTTATGTAGGCTTTTTCCCCCGCTGTTTTCACCTGGTGATCTGGCAGTAGCACACTTCCTGTATTAAAGTGCTCCCACTCTGGATGAATGAGCATAGGGGCATCTTTGGACAGCAGAATTGTCACTCTTCGGGAAGGGGAGTGTTAGATGGACTTGCAGATTTAAATATACTAACAAATTAAAGCCAAACTCCAGCTAACACTTTATAAGCATACATATATAAATAAAAGCTGACCATTGTAAGCACCCCTGCTACTGTTAAATAGTTTGTCTCATCTCTGTAACTGATACATCTGGAAGAGAGCTTGTTCTTTTGAAGAAAAACAAACTTACTATCTGGATTATCAGATGAAAATAGAAGAAAGCTTAAAAAATGAATGCAGTCTTCATATATAAGAAATGGTAAGCTGTAATTAAATAAATGTTTGCTTTTGGGTTTTATACTGCTTTAAACTAGCTTAGAAAGTCTCTACTTCTGCATTAAGTAAAAGTGTTCAGCTTTCTTTTTTCTAAAGTCTAAAATGTATATCTGGAAGAATGCACTGGTCAGCCTGCTCTCCATTTATTTAATACTACACATGTCAGTGCTCTCATAGCTTAGAACAACACTGATATAGATAAAGTCACTCCCATTCTGCCAGCTGCTTCCGCATACTGTAGTATATTTTCAAAAGCATGCAGCCAAAAACTGCCTCGTCAAACTAGATAGGTCCTCTTTGCTGCATAGACTGGTAGAGTGCCCAGCAATTTTATATTGTACTGTGCATTGTATATATAAAGTTGATAATTTAACTGTCACATCTTTTGGTGGATTTGTGCTTTATTTATAGCATTTGCTCGGGAATAGGAAACATTGAAACAAAGTCAGTGAGTTTATTAAAAAAACATTTCAAAGGGAAGTCAATTTGCAATAATGTATATGTAGTGATCATCATCAGGTTGGAAGGGGGAAATACGGATTATAATGGTGCCAAAAAGAACAAAATTTATTTGAATAAAATATAACAAATTTTATTAGTACATTGGTTAAAAAGGTATGTATACACATGAAAATTTGTTATATTTTATTCAAATACATTTTGTTCTTCTTGGCACCGTTATAATCCCGTATTTCCCCCTTTCAACCTGATGATGATCACTACATACACATTATTGCAAATTGACTTCCCTTTGAAATGGTGTTTTAATAAACTGACCAACCTGACTATAACAATAGGGATGAGGTGCCACCAGACCAATACACCTACCAAATAGTGATCTTCATATCACACTTACAATGAAAAAAACTTGCATAACTGAAAAACATTTTGTATAAGATATATTTCACTGAGGTCATTGTCTAAGTTTACCATTTTTGATGTGATGAGCTGACAGCTCTGTGACCCTGGAAACACAACACAGTTGTACCTATTTCTACTCTTGGAGATTAGTGGGAAAGTTTGACCAAATACTTGTATGTCAAGGCATCTCACAACATATTTGCATCTCAACGCTTCAAGTCCACTAATTTAAAAGCATTGTACATAGGGCTGTTTCAGATTTCAAGTGAACATGCCAATGAATCAAGCATACAAACCTGCCTAAATAACTAAAATTGGGCCCCTAGAGGAACATAGGATAATAAAAGATTGACGGCAGAAAAAGACCAAGCAGTCCATCAAATATGCCCCCTTTTGATTTTTGTTGTTCTTTTTTTTGTTTTTAACCCTTTTGCCTGCGTATAGATTTATATTTGTCCCAAGCAGGCTTAAAAAAGAAGTGTAGGCTATGAAAAAAACAAACATTCATACTCACTTAGATGGATTTAGCATTGATCAGATGCTGCATTTGTCCCCTGCTGTCAAACATTTGCGTGTTTGATTCAAGCTGTGGGCTCTACCTGCATTTTTTTCTCCTTCACTCCCATGTATATCGCTTAAAACGGAGCTCCAGCCTGGGGAAAAAAATTAAAAGTCAGCAGCTACAAATACTGTAGCTGCTGACTTTTAATATAAGGATACTTACCTATCCAGGGAGCCTGTGATGTTGGGACCCCAAGCTGATCCGTCCATCCATCGGCTTCAGGTGCAGGCGCTGGCATTGCAAGTAAGGGAAACTGGCAGTGAAGCCTTCCTACGGTGCATGCACGTGCCGCGTGGCATTTTCTGAATGGTCCTGCCCTCTTCTGGGACACACACAAGTCCCAGAAGGCAACGGGGGAAAGGAGGAAGGGTGGATAAAACCACTGAAGTGACGTACCTCTCCACGGCGACATGGGATGGAAGTCCTGAAGAAAGCAAGTAAAAAAGTAACAAAAATAAAACAAAATCCAAAAACGAGGGGGAGGTTGTTTGGGGTCAAGTTCTCTTTTTGCTCACCCACCAGTTTGTTTTGATTGAAATGAAGCTGGTGGGCATCCCAGCTGATGTCATTGACCAAACATGGTTATGATCATATTTGGTCAATGACATCATCCAACATCCTTGACCGGTTTGTTGACATTCAGGAAGAGGATCATTGATGTGGGTCATCTTATTCCTTTTGGTGATCGTTCATTGTGATTGACAATGGATTAACATCACTGAACTCCTGATTTACAGGAGTTATGTCATCCTGCTGCAGCCAATCAAGATGTCTAACTTTTTGAAAATTGGGCAAAGGTGTGGGCACTGGTGAAGGAGCTGTAAATCTGTTTTAAATGGAGTCAGTTTAGAGAAAACAAAAATCTGCTAGCAGCTGGGGTCTGTACATATCTGCAGCAGCCTCCAGTATCCCATGCTTCATCTGAATACTTGGCATTTCTGGCAGGAAAAGTTCCAGTGGTAAAGTCTGTCCACATCTTGTCTCTTCCAAAATATTATTGGCCATGAAGTAGCCTATCGTAGGTATGGACCAATAGAACTGTAGAATGGGGTAACTGGAAAAGCTCTAACACTGCTCCTTAGAAGACCATATTACTGAAATGTAATCCCTTACAGGCCTGTCACTATGAAATCACATTTTTATTATTCTGTGTGTGCCGCTATTAAACCACTGAGGCTAATGTTTGAAAAGTGTACAACATTATACTGTATATTTATTGTTGCATCTATGAACTAATAACCTTCCAACTGTTACTTCTACAGTTTGGGTTTGAAAATGAAGCAAGATCATTGAATAGCATCCTATTCATACATTGACTTCTTAATTATAACGGGTACGTTACACTGCTCAGTACTGTACTAACATACTCACATATTTCATTGTTACTGCTCTCATATTTCAGTAATTTGTTTCATATTTATTTACATCCTTACATATTCAGTACATTGGGAGCAATGACCTTTTTCATTTCATTCCCCATGCAACCAAGTTACTTTAAATGATATAGAGGATAATGCACTCACTACATTTCATTGAGCTGATAAATTTGTAGTAGCAAAAGTCAAGAGATTTCATTGAACTCCAGGTTTACTTCTCATATCCTTCTGACTGACTGAAGATGCACTATCCAGTAAATATTCTTTCAGCTGCGTCGAATGCCATCCACAAATTAGGTAGGACAAACATAGTAGGTCTTCTTATTTATGAGTGGATAGGACATCTCATGAACTCCAACAGCAAGTTATTTTATATCAGTACCATCACCCCCACAATTCATTAACTCTAGGAACACAGCACCAATGAAAGCCATAAACCATGTGAAATACAAGAAATATATCATAAAATAAAACCTTACACATTATTTGCATCATATAAAATCATTGATGTTTAATATTACATGATTAGGCTGGTAGTCTGATTGAATAGGTGCAATTATTCAAAATTTTCCCTAAAGATTACTTGTCTTTAGCATTGCATGTTACCAAGTTCGTAGAACAACCCTCCCTTATTACCATGTACTTGCGTTTTCTTGTTTTTCCCAGTTCTGTGAGGAGTTCTTCCCTAGCCGGCAATAGTGCAGATAGTGTTTGTGTAGCTAGTGTTTGTTTATGCAAGCTTTCGAGAGAGTGAATTTGTTTTGACAGCTCCTCGATACAGGCTTGACTAGCTCTTTTCTGAGCGGCTATGGAAATTAGTTGCCCAATGATGACACATTTGTGAGCTAGCCATTGTGTCAGAAGAGTAGTATTTTCAGATTCATTGTCTCGAAAGTACTTTTTTAAATATTTGCTGATCGTATCAAAAGAGGCCAGGTCAGTCAGAAGGGAATTATCAAGAGGCCAAATCGTTTGTCTGGTGGGAGCACTCGGAAATGCCAGGATCATTAGAGATTGGGTTATGGTCAGAGAGAATCATTGCAGCAATGGTCGCATCGATTAGGGACGACAGCTTGTTTTGTGTGACGAAGAAGTAGTTGCTTCTCAAATACTTGTTACACGGTGGGGAGAAGAATGCATCGTCTTTCGTGTTGGGGTGGAGGGTACGCCAGGTATCATGTAATGTGAGTTCGATGAGTTGTGTTTTGATTGCCCTGAGGGCTCTATATGTGATAGATGAAGAGGTATCTTGGGAAGGTGTAAGGCCTAAATTGAAATCTCCTCCCACAATCAGGATACCGGATTTAAAGAGTGTGAGGCGCTGTAGGGTGTTTCAGAAGAAGGGCACTTGGAGCTTGTTTGGGGCATATAAGTTAGTTAGGGTGATGGGTTTATTGTAGAGTTTCCCTTTAAGGAATAGGTTGCAGCCTTGTTTATCCTTCAAGGTTTCTTGGAGAAATTTTCTGAAATTAATATGGATACCCCTTTCAATTTAGATTCATCATTCGAGGCATGGACTGCCGTGGGGTAGTGTCTGCTGTATAGGTTAGGGATGTGATCAGAATGAAAATGGGTCTCTTGGAGAAAGACTATGTCCGCTTTCGTTTTTTGAGCTGTTAAGAGAAGTTTGGATCTTTTTTCGGGCGTGTTCAATATTCATTGAGTATAGCTTGACCTGGGGGTAGTGAGAAGTGGATTTGCATTGTGCCATGTTTGGCTAAGAGGGGAGATACTGCACACCGAGAGGGAGGGTAGTGTGTGTTACGCAGGGATTGGTGTTTGGGCAGATGGGGGGGAGAGGATTACGAGGGGAAGCAGGAGGATTGTGGAATGGGTTTCGAGAGAAAAGTCCTTCTACTGTTTGTGGCGCAAAAAATAGGGAGAAGAGTGGGACTAGCCCTCCTTTTCAATTGAGGAGTTGGCAGCCGGGTAAAATGTATAGATAATGTACGTCAACTCAAAGGTTGCCTATGCTATAACGCAGTGTGGGGATGGATGTTAAACAGGCTGGATGTGTTTTGTTCCAGTGATGTGACTACCCGCCGCTACAGGTTATATTGTTCGGAGAGTAAAGGCCTAGTATCTATAGGCTATTTTGTAGGTTAGCCCTAAAGTTTATTGCTACGTGTTTTGGTCTGCTCCATTGACATTCTTAAGAGCAAGAGGATTGAATATTCTGAGCATTGATCTCTGCTTTTGTATAATGCCTGGTGGGAAGCATCTTTCCCTTGGTGGTTGGCATTCAGGGTTATCGTCTGAGCATTTATGTTAGGTATAGGTATTCGAGTAGAGGGTACAAGGTGTGCTGTGTGACTTGCGTCCGGGATGTACACATCTATAATTCAGAGTGTTAGTTGGTTCTGCACCACTCAGTGTAGGCAGCTTTGGGGGGGGGGGGGGGTTGGTTTTGCTGACTATTAGGTAAACATCTGGTTCAGCTGTAAATGGGGGGGGGGTAAGCTGCTGCACAACTTTGTTCATTGCCATAAGGTGTTGTGCTGGGTCTTTCCCTCTAGATTTATTAATGTTGCTAAAGTAAGGGATAGTTGGGGAAGTTCCCCCTTCTACACTGCTGACATCTGTTGGTAGGTTGACACTGGCATTATATTTCATGTGAGGGGGAGGGAGGAAATCTAGCCGTAGGTCTGAGATAGCTGCAGACAGCGTGTCTATTATGTCTGCAGCTATTGTGCATAGGTCCTGGATGCTGAGGTGCTGGTGGGAGTAGGCAGTGCTTTCTCTCGGTTTGTCTGTGTGTGCAGCGGGCTGCATGTCAGTCACAGGTGGTGTTGCGGCCTGGGACTGCTCCTGTTGTGAAGCCGCCATGTTGCCTCTTTAGGTCCAGAAGAGCGCTGGAATGGTCTGGCTCAATCCTCCGTTCTGGTCATGGGAGGAACGGGACCGCATTGCTGATGAGGCGCAGGAGGCTGCCCCCATGCTTTGCCTTTGCCAGCATTGTGGAGAGGGTCCCAGCGGTATTAACCTCCTTAATGAGTGCGTTAAGGACCTGTAGCTGCAGAAGCTCTGGCTTTAGGTGGCCATCTTCCAGCGAGGTCAAACCACGCCCCTTGCTATGTATTATTTTGTTTTTAATGCTCATACAGAAGATACATTTATGTAGCAAAGATAAAGGGATCACTGCACAAAGTCTACAATCCAACTTATTTATATTGTAGCAACAAACAGTTTATACAGGGTTTACTACTTAAGATTCCTATGCATGTTGCAGGAAACATTGCTCATAAATAACTCTAACTTGTGCAGACCTTCTCTTAAATTAAAATGTTGCTGTGCTTGTGCAAAGAGGGAAGCCAGGTGTAAGCTCCAAGCAACAATGCTAAAGACTTTCTCCCTGCCCCCATTAGACAGCACTGAGAAGCCAATCACCAAGTACCAGCACAATGAGTAACATGTGCTCTATACTTAGACATTCTGGGTGTTTTTCTTTCGTTTTTAAACCACGGGTTCACTGGAAAGTAATCTATCGATGACTTTCCCATTTTACATGCATTTTTAAAATATTTTTGTACAGTATTAACTGAAGAGGTTTATTTATACCCACCTATGGAAGTGCATATTATCATCTACAATTACACTAAGCCTAACTGCTTATCAAATATTAATATACCTGCTATGCAAGGATTGCATTGTTTTTTTATCAGTAGACCAACTCATAGGGTTTATTTACTAATACGAACAATGAAGTAAACCATCTGCATTTTAATAAATTAACTCCACAGACGTGTATTGTAAGAAATGTAGGGTTTCACCAACAGGGGTCGCTGGAAATACACAGGTTCTCAGAGAAAAGTACAGAGGCTACCAGTCACGAGCACAGTTCCAGGCAAGTCAACAATAAAGGCTCAGTCTAGGGGATGTCTTTTCAGAATTTTTTTCTCAATAACTTGAAACAGAAGGGGATTTAGGGGTTCAGGATGCTCCAAAACAATATCAGTAATCAACAGGAGGACAAACTTCTAGCACAGGTGCAGACACACATGAAAGTCCCACAGTAGGTCTTACTTTCAATATCCCAGAAGCTGACTGTGACCCAGCTTCCACAGGTACTTCCTGTGAGGGAGATAAAAGATCTTTCTTCAGACCAAGACTCCATAACAGTGCCCTTCAGTCAAGAAATCCTTCAGCAATCTTCTCCAGGCCCTCAGCCCAGCTCCTGCTGAGGCCCAAACTGCAGTTATTGTCTCACTATAAATGACTCCAGGAGCAGAAGCTCCAGGAGAATAGGAACTCTCCTTTCAGAGGAAGAAAACTCTGTCAAGGTCTCCCAAATATTTATCACCTCCCCAGCCACCTCCGTAGAGATTGGCTGGGGTCTGATAAATATTCATAAATTAGAAGTTGAGTCTTCTGCTCTGGAAGCTTCTTCCAGAGGCAGACAAGAGCAATCAACCACTGACCTTAGGAAAACCTGCCCAGACCAAAAAAACTGAGAAAAATGTTCTGGGGTATAACATTCTGCTTGAAAAGGCTTCATCCCTTATATAGTAGGGAAAAAAAACATTACCCTCAATAGGGAATGGGACTTTATGGGCTCAGTGAGTGTACAAATGCATATTTTGAAAAAGTATACATTTAGTTTCATTGGTATTAAAAATAATAGGTTAAAAACAAGTTCATTGGAATATAGAAAGTGTACATACATATCACCTTAAAATGCACTATTGGAGGTTACTGAAGTTACTAAGTACAATTGTTTTGCATCAACCAAAACACCAACACGTTTCAGAGTCTTGTGACAAATCCTTCTTTAGGGTAGGTTTTAGCAATATTTTGTTGGCATAGTCTACAAGATAAAGCATACATTAATACATCAATTGCTACTGATCATAAAAAGACCATTTATCAACAATGGGAACAGAGGGTTTTGGTGGTAACTTGCAACAATTCTGTATGTAATGGGTGAACCAATGTTCTAATAAAAGCAATGGAGAAACCATGGATTCCTTCAAAAGACGTAGACCAAGAGAGGATAACATAGAAAGTGCTCTCACAGACAAGGCGGGGCGGACAGCACGTACTGGGACCACCTGGCATTAGCAAAAAAAGTAATATAGTAAAATATACGTGTAAGAATAAATTGGTATACAGGATATATCTGGAGTAACCCACAAAATATAGGGGCTACTGTTCAAAGTATGTTGCCATTCCAAAAGTCAGACCCTCCAAAGGATGAAAATATGCTGGGCGTATGTACATAGGAAGATATTAAGCAGGCAATTATCAATGAGTAAGTGGAGGAGAAAAAAAGAGGGGTCCACTCTATGTAGGGTGTTATGTTGCAGTGATGAGGTAAAATGTCTATACCTGCCAATGTGACAAAAGCCAGGCGTGCTGGCCTAGGGGATGCCTGAGATCAGTGTGGCAGACTTGCTGTTTATATATGCATTTCTGGGGGGTGAGATCCTACCCAAGGGAGGTGTCTTAGCGGCAGATTTGTTGGCATCTCTGGATGCCACCAGCGTCATCTGTAAGATCCCCCGAGTAGGCGGCACACCCCGCACCGCCCAAGAGAGGAGAGCATCGTGTGCGGAATGACATCATGCGTCGGAGACCCACCGACACAGAGAGCGTCCACCAATGGGCAGGCAGAATATGCTGCTGAAGGGCGGCATATGATGGATGGATGGCCAGCCAATCACGGGTAAAGGAACCAAAGGTCCTGAAGCCAGAAGTGGTGGACAAAATATGCGGCCAGCGGGAGCATAAAGGTAGATGCAGGAGGGAGGAATTCCTCCACTTCCAGGACCCAAATGCCACCCGTCAGCCTACCTTTCCCGGGCACGTGTCACCCGAGCCATCTCCGACCGAGTCAGGAGATAGGAAAAGAAAAAAGGGGAAAAAACAGGGATGAAAGACATCTGACCTTAAAAAAAAGAGAGAAAAAAGAAAACAAACAAGGAAAAAGCAAACAAACGGGTACTGAGCAAAAACATAACAAGAAAATGAAGCTGAAACCAAAAAAAACCTACATACCGCAACCGCAAAGCTGCACATACCAAAGGTTGAAAATAAATGAAAATAAAAATAATAATGATACAAATAAAATACGAATAAAAATAAATGTGAATAAAAATGAATATAAAGATAAAAATTAATATAAATGGGAAATGAAAAAGAAAAGGATGAGAATTATTATTATTATACAGGATTTATATAGCGCCGACAGTTTGCGCAGCGCTTTACAATATTAGGACAGACAGTACAATTACAATACAATTCAATACAGGAGGAATCAGAGGGCCCTGCCCGTTAGAGCTTACAATCTAGGAGGGAGAGTTAAATGATACGAAAGGGCAGTAAACTGCTGGGATGAGCTGATTGAGAAAAAAGGAGTGTAGTTATTAGGTGGTGGCAGGATAGGCTTCCCTAAAGAGAAAAGTTTTCAGGGATCGCTTGAAGGTGGATAGATTTGGGGACATTCTGACCAATTGGGGTAGGGAGTTCCAGAGGATGGGAGAGGCTCGGGAGAAGTCTTGGAGGCGAGTATGAGAGGAGGTGATGAGGGAGCTGGTGAGCAGGAGGTCTTGGGAGGAGCGAAGAGGATGGTTAGGTTGGTATTTTGAGACAAGGTTGGTGATGTAGCTGGGAGCAGAGTTGTGTATGGCTTTGTAGCTGATTATTAGTATTTTAAATTTAATTAGTTGGGCGAGTGGCAGCCAATGGAGGGATTGGCAGAGGGGGGTGGCAGACGTTGAACGGTTTGTAAGGTGGATGAGTTTGGCAGCGGCATTCATGATGGACTGGAGAGGGGCTAGTCTATTTAAAGGTAGACCAGTGAGGAGGGAGTTGCAGTAGTCGAGACGAGAGATGACCAGGGAGTGAATCAGGAGCTTTGTGGTTTCATTGGTTAGGAAGGGACGTATTTTAGAGATGTTGCGGAGATTGAGGCGGCAAGCTTAGAAAGTGATTGGATGTGGGGCCAAAAGGAGAGTTCAGAGTCCAGGATAACACCAAGCACCCTGACATGTGGGGATGGGTGGATGGTTGTGCCATTGCTCTTGACAGAGAAGTCGGGGGAACTGGAACGTGGGGGAGGAAATATTATGAGTTCAGTTTTGGACAAGTTGAGTTTAAGAAAGTGGTGGGACATCCAGGCAGATATGTCTGCTAATAAGCTAGTGAATGAATATGAATGAAGATATAAGGGGCATGGCCGGATATTGGAATGAGAGGATGTGCTCTGACTAACTCCTGTTCCCTACTTCAGAGAGTTCCTGAGAGCGGGTGCAATTAGTGGCGGTGGCGGGGAAAGTACAGGCATTGGCGGACAGTATCTGTCCGGGCTCCCCCTGTGAGAGAGGGGTGAGAACAGAGGGAAGGGTGGCCACAGTACTGGATCGATCTCGCAGCTTCCCAGCACTGCTAGACACAGACCTCAGCAGTATACCACTCTGAATGCACACTGTGCAGTGTGTGGCAGGTGCTGACAGCTGAAGTGTGCAGAGTGCGGCTGATCGTCACCGAGGCAACCCCCAGTGAGAGAGGGGGAGTGGAAGTGGAAGCCAGCAGTAGCCAATGGCGATGCGAGCTGTTTTCTCCCACTCAGGCAATCCCCTGTGAGAGAAGGGGTTTGGCAGTGGAAGCCAGCGGCTACACCAGTCCTGAAAAGAAGCCCACTGATTATTAATTGGCTGAGGAGCTCTGCAGGGCAGGGCTGTACTAAAATTCACAGGGTACAGTGAATATCTGATACCGGTAGCCCAGTGGTGGAACGCAAGGTCGGTCTCCATCTAAGCAACCCCCTGTGAGAGAGGGGGGCAGAATTGAAAGCCTGCGGTAGCATTTCAGCTGGAAAGGAAGCATCCAGACTGTGAGTAGCAGTGTACATTGATATTGACTTTGATGACCCTGTTCTAGCACTATTGATATGGCGGATTTAGAGGATAAAGCTGATGGACTGTCTATGTGCCTGCCATTGCCTTGTTATAAAAAAATAAGTGACTGGCAATCGCTCTAGGGCTGTGCAGTGAACAATCAGGAACCTTAGGAATTTGTACAAGTGGTGGCTGGAATACTCTCCTTGGCTCCCTCTTTTTTTTTTCTTTTCCTATTGGGGGTTGTTTTTTTTTTTTTTCTTTTTTCACCTGAACCACTGATAGGGGACTAAGGGACACTTAATATAGGTGGAATAATATTCTTTGTGGGGAGAAGAGATATAATCAAATTAATATTACCAAAAAGAAAGAGGACCAGGCCCCCCCCCAGGAAAATCCTAGTATCCAAAAGGCAACGGATAAGACTTAGGAGAGTTTAACAACGGCAGCAAAGCTGGAAAAGTATGTGCATACCCCTACACAGACCCCCACGAAAGGAAGTCAACAGCCCTAAACTAAAACCCAGCAGGGGAATAAACATGGGAGGAAAAGTCAAGGACAGGTGGCGATAAGCCCGGAGGCAGCCTCTGCAGATACAGATGGCATCGATGGAAAAAGCGCAGGTGTGCTGATGACATTGGTCCCTCCACAAGAGGCCAAATCTGCCCTCATTAAAAGAATAATATCTGCACGGCCACATTGACGGAGTTATTTGATCAAATGAGAGGGGTCAGAGAGAGGTATCATTGGTAAGGTATGACCAGCAAAACATTCAGAAAAGGACAATAGCTGTGGAGGGGAGGTTGGGTATAGGAAGAACTAAATCCACTTAAAAAAGAGCTGAGGATCCTACAGGAGAAGATGGAGGCCCACACCTGTAAAAGGGATGTCATAGAAAACTGACTCCGGAGGGAAAACCTTAGAGTGGTGTGCCTTCTGGAGCATAGTGAGGGGGCCAATCCTACGGAGTTTTTGGAAAACTGGCTCAAAGACGTATTTGGGATAGACACTTTTTCACATTCTTTTTTCATTGAGAGAGCTCACAGAGTCCCTTTTAAACCTCCACCGCCAGGGGGGGTCCCCAGGCCACTACTAGCAAAGGTGTCTAACTACAGGGAATAAGTAAAGATTTTACAAAAAGCTTGAGAAAGGGGGCATATATTTTTTAACAGTGCCAGGATCTCCATCTACCCCGACATTTCTCTGGATTTGCAGAAGAAAAGAGCCAAGTTCTTGGACCTCAAACATACTCTTCAGCAATCTAAAATTACCTATGCATTGTTGTACCTAGCCTGATTGAAGGTCACGGCCTTTGGCGGAACTCAATTTTTTGATAGCACGGTGGGGGCCACAAAATGGCTGGATGACAACAAACAAAAACTACAGGGGACTTAAAATGGATTTGTAAGAGAGGGGCACGATATTTAAAATATGCACTGAAAAATGTGTAAACTACACATTGCAGGGAGCGGGACTAGGAGATGCACAAAGGAAGATGGGGTTAAATTGTATAAGGGGGGAGGGAAAGGTAGGACCGCATCGTCGCTGAAGCTGGTAAAAAGTGGGAGGGGAAAGGAAGGTGGATGGAAAGGCACAACATAAAGGGTAAGGGGGAGAATAGAAGTGGCCACGAGAGATGCCCCTTGAACTGGCCTAGTGAGGTCGGGGGGAGGGAAGGGGGGGTGTGACATATTTAGATTGTGGATGTGGGAGGGAGAATGTGGGTTGGTATAATTCTAATGGTTGTAATGTACTTACACATATAAAGAATGGTGGCACCTATAGGGTAGCACAAAAGAAAAAAAATGACGGTATTAAAAACTCTACACAGAGTGGGAAGACACTTGGGTGGAAAAGTGGATTTGCACATAAAGAATTGAGAAACACTACAAATTAGGAGAGGGGGCCTCCCTCGGTGTTAGAAGGGTTTCCCCATGCCTCTCTCTTTTTTCAGAGTGGTCAATATAGGGTGGTAAAGGTTATAGTTTTTTTTAATGCAAGGTAAACAGTTGAACATTGGCTCCTGGAATATCAGAGGATTGGGAAGCCCTGCTAAGAGGGCAGCGGTTCTCGCAAAAATGGATAGGCTCAAGGTAGAAATAATCTGTCTGCAGGAGACCCACTTCTCGAAGGACTCGATCCCCCAGTTGGGAGGAAGACAGTTCCAAAAGCAATATCACTCAGTCCACACAACCTACTGGAGGAGTGTCTTTCTGCATCAGACAGAAAGAGGTGGATACTTCTGGTCGCTATATCTTTTTATTTTTCACTATTGAAAACAGAGCATTCGTCCTAGCTAATATGTACATACCCCCCCCCCCCCATTTTGCACAGAAACTCTACATAAATTGCCTGAGTTCATCTTGGACAAACCGAGCACCCCGGTGATAGCGGTAGGGGATTTCAATATGGTCTTGGATGGGGGGTTGTGATAGGTTTCCGCCAGGGAAAAGGAGGACAGATTTGCCCAATTACTTAGAGATGCGGGGGAAAAAAAGGGATACACAAGGAAACTTGGATCCGTTTATTTCTCCACAAATCCTTCCAAAAAAGGTTTGTAATTTACTGCCTCATTGAGGCCAGGAAATTCTGTGGCCTTGAGTTTCTGGATCCACCTCAGCTCCCTTTGAAGGAGGGACTTGTTCCAGTCCCCACCACGGGGGCTAAGGTAATTTGATCCAAGGCCAAAAATTTGACTCTGGGAAAAATGCCTTTGTGCATAATCTTGACATGCCTACCAAGTGGCAATTCTGAATTGCAAGTCTGCATACTGTGGACATGCCTATAGATCCTTTTCCAAAATTAGTTTTTGGTCTTTCCTACATAATAATAACCACCGAAAAAAAGCCTGTTCATGTGTGGAAGAACCACACATGACAGGAAACAAGGTGGACTTTAGGGGCACACATGAGACCAAAGCAAAGCAAGACTTGGTAAAACATATATTTTATTGATATTTCGCTAAAAATAGTAGCAACAAAATGCTGCTATAACAGGGGAGTATCACCTTGAAAATATTTAAAAACAATATATAAGATCATCAATATAGTACTATCAAGTACAAAATGATACAAAATTCCCAGAGAACATTAATGCAGTACAGTCATGTGGGGTCGACCCGTTTCGCTGAGAGGCTTCATCTGGACCCTTTCCCAGACTGTAGATGAATGAAATTACAGTTTATACTTCAAATAAATAACAATAAACAAAACAATCAATATAGGTAACAACCATAGTGATGTGTGTGAAGCTTACATGACTGCCAAGTATTCCCAAAGGTCCAAGAGAGTCAGGGGGGCGGACACAGGGGATAAAAAAGCTACATGTGGCCAAATTTTTTGTATATCCTAGATGCAAAAAAGAGGGAGTTCTATAAGAATGGCTTTAAGGTTAAATGAGCCTTAAAGCCATTCTTATAGCACTCCCCCTTTTTTTTGTCATCTAGGTTATACAAAAAAATTGGCCACATATAGCTTTTTTATCCCCTGTGTCCGCCCCCCTGACTCTCTTGGACCTTCAGGAATACTTGGCAGTCATGTAAGCTCCACACACATCACTATGATTGTGACCTATATCGATTGTTTTGTTTATTGTTATTTATTTGAGGTATAAACTGTAATTTTGTTAATCTACAGTGTGGGAAAGGGTCCAGATGAAGCCTCTCAGCGAAACGCGTCGACCCCACATGACTGTACTGCATTAATGTTCTCTGGCCATTTTGTATCATGTTGTACTTGATTGTACTATATTGATGATCTTATATATTGTTTTTTAATATTTTCAATGACATTGTCACGGTCCTGGTGGTGGAGTCTGGCGTGTGCAGGGAACAACCACTCTCGCGCACCCGATTCAGGGGTCCCTGTTAGAACAGACAGGGGGCCCGAGAGTGCGGGATGGCACGAGGGCTGGATGATCACTGGTTGTGGTGTGAGGCTCCAGGTAGTCGTGCAAGTCAGAAGAATGGTTGTTCAGGCTGGGTCTGCAACTGGCAGGCTGTGCGGTACCAAGGGTTCAGGCAGAGAGTGGTCAAGTCCAAGCAACGTTCGTTAACGGGCTGGCAGCAAAAGTACAGAGGGTTCAGACAAACGGATGGTCGTAGATAGCCGGGGTTGGTGCAGGCAGATAGCAGCGGGTCAGGTCAAGCCGGGTTGGATCAGGAAAACAGGTAGCAATACAGGAGGAGGAATACAGGAGCAGGAATACAGGAACAGAGCTGGGGCTCACAGGTACTCAGACGCTGTAGAACGGACAGCACTTGCTGACAGGTGCAGGAAGCTTAAATAGGGCCGTTTTAAGCTTCCTGCACCTGTATTCCCTGTTATACTCCCCTGTTATAGCAGGATTTTGTTCGCTACTATTTTTAGCAGAATATCAATAAAATATATGTTTTACGAAGTCTTATTTTGCTTTGGTCTCGTGTGTGCCCCTAAAGTCCACCTTGTTTCCTGTCATGTGTGGTTCTTCTACACATGAACAGGCTTTTTTTTCTGATATTTAAGGACTTGGCACACCATGGAAGGCAATTTTTTCTTAATAATAACCACAGTCACATATTAGCAAATATACAACACCATATGTTTTGCAACTTACAAAATGTGCTTTGAAGGTATAGCTGTTTGGTAATGCAATAGAGTGGCCTATATGTATATACCTGCAGCAATTGCATCCTCCACAGGTATAAGTACCTTTGTATTTACATGGATCCTGTCTCTTTTCTCCTTTTTATACTCACTATGAACTATCATGTCCCTGAAGGCATTTATACAGTATATTATTTGGGGAGTCTGTGGCACAAATATGCCTATATATAAGTCTAAATACCGCAGGTGCCAGTGTTTTTGTATAATGTGTCTTATTTTGGTGATGTTGATCTGAGAATTTCATAATAATTCTAGTGAGGTTGTCATTACATGCCACTATTGTCTTATTATGTAGTAATTCGCTTCTAGTTTTTCTTTTGGCCTTGTTAAAGGCCTTTTCGAGGCAAGTTTTTTATTTTTAGACCACAAAAACAGATCACCATCCCACCGAGTACAGTGAAGGCAAAAACTAAATTTAGTCTAACTTTATGGGCAGAGCGTTACAGAAAGAACAGTAAAAGAGAGCTATGTGTTGCCCTGTAAAGTAAAAAGCAAAACAAATATGGCTGCCCCCAAGTCCAGAAATACAACTATCCAATCAGCAGGGAGCATGGGCTTTTCTGACTGCAGATCTGTATTTTGGAATGCGCAAGGAACATGTGGGACCTCAGCAGACAGACTACTCTTTCCAGAGTTCCAGAGAGAGCAAAGGTCCTTTTTACAACAGGATGGAATGGGACAGGTTTTCCTACTCAAGCTATGGCTGTTGTTTAGGGCTCATGTACATAAACATAAATACAGACGCAGTGGTGTATTTTATTTGCAGAATCCTGAAGCCCTAGCTGGTGTGTAATGCTGCAAATAGAACTTTATTGACAGAAGTATGTGTAGCGGATACCCTGCATCTCCCACGGCCATGCCAAGCTGACCGAGGCTTTCACTGAAGGGAGAGCATGCCTGTCAGCTCCTGTGGGGGATTCATCCTTCTCACTGACTACTTCCTTATGTGAGTGGACACTGTTAGAGTTGTCTATTATGCACCCTCCCCTGCATCCCCATTGGCAGGGGGAGGGAGTCAATTAGTAGCCAGCAGCAGCAAAGGTTTAGTCCCCTACTAAAATGGCCCCATAGCCTTGTAGGGTCATGGAACTACAAAGCCAAGCATGCTCTGGGGGAAAAAGAACAAAGGACACCATCTTGTTTGTCTGATGGGAGTCAGTCATGAGGAGGCAGGAGAAGAGACTGGACCCAGGGGAGATGTGTTGCCTCCCGGGTCAGTTCACCGTTTCTTTTCAGCCATCCACGGCCAGTCGGGAACATCCAGCCTGAGAGGGGATCCCAGGTGCATATCCAGGTGCACCTGCATCGACGGCGTGAGGCGTTCTAGTGTGAGGTGAACAGTCGAGTTACCTGAAGAGCCTGCCTGTTCCAGGACATTCGTTTGGGGCTTAACCGCAGGATTAGTTTAGAAGTTCACTCGGTGGCAGTTGGACTGCTCATGATTTACTCCTTATATGGGAATGTGTTTATGACCCTCTAGTAGAACTGGGGTCTAATTTGGAGGTGAGCGCATAAGATAGTCGGTGGAGGGTTAATTTCACAGTCTGTGTGGATTACAGGCACCATTTGGCCATCTCTGCATGCACCTTATATACTGACTATATGTTCCTATATGTACTTCATATATGAACTTATAAGATTGTTTTCGCTGAGCTGCATCCATACTTGTTTTACATACATACTGATACGATTAAGATAGATAGATAATACTTTATTGTCATTGTATACTGTACATACAATCAAATTTATCAAGATACTCTTTACAACAGCAATTTTAAAACAAAAACATTTCTCAACACAACTACATATACATACTCCTAGCACATGCCCACATATCTGTTCTTAACCTATTCCCGCCCGACCTATAGACAAATGACGGCCGTGCGGGTGTTCATCATGGCTGATCACAGTGTAAACAGGAAGAGCTGTGTATCGGCTTTTCCTCTACTCGCACCTGCAGACCCGAGTAGAGGAGAGGCGATCGGTGGCTCTCCTGACAGGGGGGGGCTGTGCTGATTGTTTATCAGTGCAGCCCCCCCCCCCCGAGGATCGCCACCCAGGACCACCAGGGAGCCTACCCAGGGGCCACCAGGGAGAGCCCATCCAGGACCACCAGGGAGCCCACCCTGACCACCAGAGAGCCCATCCTAGACCACCAGGTAAGGGGCACAATGCCCAACATGACCTACCCGAGAGGGACCACCGGGGACCCATCCGAGGGACCACCAGGACCCACCGCTAGGAGCCCCCCCCCCCCGACGTGACTATTTGTTAGTCGTGTCGGGGGGGGACAGTCCTCTCGGTGGCTAGCGGAGAGGAGATGAGCCCAGACGTCCACGCTCATCTCCTTTTCGGCTATGTGTCGAGAAGGACAAATGTGACACTAGTCGGTACTACTTGTGGGCGTGCCGGCAGTAAACAGATATCCAGCCCGCCCTTATCCAATTCTTGTCTATACACCCGTACACGATCCTCATACATATACATCAACACAACTCTTTACAAAAACAA
>BLSH010135775.1:136281-166881 GCA_018402905.1 Glandirana rugosa
CGGTCACGGTAGACGGTCACGGTGGACGGTCACGGTGGTCAGTCACGGTGGTCAGTCACGGTGGTTAGTCACGGTGGTTAGACTGGTGGCACTGACTGGTGGCACTGGCAGGTGGCACTGGCAGATGGCACTGGCAGATGGCACTGGCAGATGGCACTGGCAGAGGCACTGGCAGATGGCACTGGCAGATGGCACTTTTAATGGGGGCACAGGTGAAGTGTGTTATGCACTTACAATTGACGGCAGCTCAAAGCGATCTCTCTCTCCTCACACAGCGGTGTCTGTGTGAGGAGAGAAGGCAGGCAACGAGAGATGATCTCATATGTTTACATTTGAGATCATCTCTCATTGGACCCGCTGTTGATGTGGTAAATGGCCGCTGTGATTGGCCATTTACCACGATCTGTGATTGGCTGTGTCCAAGGGACACAGCGATCACAGAAAATCCGGGCAGCGCGCCCGCGATCGCGGGCGGGGGGCGGGTAAAGGGGACGATGTCCATGGACGTCGTCCCGGCAATTCAGATCCGCGCTGGAGCCGTATTTCGGCAATAGCGCGGATCTGGAGGGGTTAATATAATGTCCGCTTGCTGGGTGTAGCAAGATGGCGGCGATGGAACATCACTTCTGTTAAAAAACCTGACGGAACACCTGCACTGTACGTTCTTCAGAGAACAGGCGGCGAGGAGGCGTATTGCGGTAGTGGGGCACTTGCAGAGCAGCGCCATTCACTTGAATGAGTCTTCTTCAGTGACGTATCATCTGTGGCGTGGCTGCAGAGCAGAGCATGCTGGGTAAGGTTGCCACATCATCCCTTTAATTCAGGACACATATTAATTACACAGGTTCTGTGGCTGATTAAGGTGGTAATTAAACTCACTTGGTGCCTTATCTGCATTCAATTAGCCTGAGAACCTGTGTAATTCATATGTGTCCTGGATTAAAGGGATGATGTGGCAACCCTAATGCTGGGGCATTCTAGTGATAATATCATTTAACATATATACATATGGGGGGGGTCCTGTGAGGTAGGCTGTACACTACAGGGTGGTATGCTGAATGCTAATTAGTAGGGGAAGCCCCCCCATATCACAATACAATAGCACAGCCGAAGGATCCCCCCATCCATAGTCACTCACCCTGCTGGACATGACTGGCTTATGGGCAGCCTATGTATTCAGCTCTCCGATCTGTGATAAGAAGGCAAGGGCTGCTATAACACTTCCAGCAGGCTCATGCCTAGGCTGTGACATTAGGAATCTGTGGCCGGGCTACTAGAACACATCCCACACCTATCATATGACATCTCTCACTCCGCAGCGCCTGGCAGGAAATACGACACAGCGGCACGAGAAGGAAGGCGCCGATTTCTGAATGAGAGCAGCCGCGCTGGGATTGGGAGGGATGTCTGTGAAAAGCGCGCTGTGATTGGTTGGCGGGTCACGTGCTTGCTATAGCATGTAGACACGCTGCTTCCATAAACATTCATTGGTGTAGCAGCTAGCGCTCCGCGGGCCGGATTAAAAGGTCCGCCGGGCCGTATCCCGAATTAGCACTTCAGTGCTTGCTTTGCACAAAAACAATTTAATACAATTTAATTACAAACTACTGATCAATGGTAGAACTACCACCATAATAATCCATGCAGGGAGGATCAGGCATGGACTTGGCCAGGCAGTAGATGCAGCCAACACCCCTGCAATTTGTAAGGCTGCCTGTCCATCCATCCACTGCTGCCCACCATGCCGCTTACTATGTCCCAGGCCATGTGCTCTAAAGCTCATTACTGGGCCAGTAACTGATCTCAAACCAGAGCAGCCACAGCACAGGAGAATTGGTAACTCCAGTTTCTGATCTGATGAAGCGTCACATGAAAGAGGTGCAAGGGAAGTCTGTGATGGACTTCCTCGGGGTGCCCTGGGGTGCCCAGAGAAAGAAGAACTGATATGGGGTCAAAAGACATTATGTGAACAAAGAGGGGGAGCTCTAAATAGAAAAGGAGGGCTGATCTGAGGTCCAACGAGGTTGAGGAGAAAACTAGGGCCGATCTGGGGTCTTAAGGAATTAAAGGGTAAGTTCACCTTTTCCAGAAAATAGCCTGCGGCCCCAGTAGACGTTACAAAACTGTGCAACTTGGAAAAATTCTCAATAATATTATTGTCATACGTACAGGCCATTTTGGTCCCCTCAAAGGGCTGAAAACTCCCAGTTAGCAACTGGCATGTTCTATATCATAGAGATGCAGGTTTGCAAGGAATTTAGAGGGATCGGCTTAACCACTTGACCTCCAGAAGGCAGTAACGACTAAACCTCACCTAGAAACTTCCTGGGAATATTCCCGTCGGCTTTGGGAGGTATGTAAATGACCTACTCCTATAGGAAGGGCATTATTCAACTTTAGCCAGAGCTGCACAGTTTATCTTTATCTACAAGTGTCCCTTAAGTGCATAGGCAGTTTTGTAGCACAGGAGAACTAACCCTTTAAAAACAGTTTCAACCCTTAATATTGTTCATAAAAAATACAGTCATTTCTGCACCTGAACATGTACATGAAATAGCCAACACAATATTAAAGTCAATGTGTACTTAAACTTACAGAACATTATATTGTCAGCAAGAAACCTAATCTTTTCTAAATAAACCCTCACTGGGTAAATTGATGCTGGGTATTGTAGTAGTTAGATCGGCAGCAGCTGAGAAAGTGCAGGCTGTTTGCAGCAAGCAGCCAGCTGAATTATTCTGCTCTAGATAGAAGTTAATAAATACTCCCAGACAAATGAACTGCCACTGTGGAAATAATTTCACATATTGTGTGCACAGATCCCCAGTTTGGTCCCAGTTTCTCCCTGTATTCTCATCCACAGATTATTTGTTTGGCTTCATGTACTGTATGTAATTGCTCTGTTGACTCAGAAAGACAAATAAAATGCAATTGCAAAACCGCCAAGAAGGAGAGAGCCAAAAATTCCTTCCTGAATACCAAATAAGAGCAACTAAAAAAGCCTTGGAGCAAATGAGATTAGTGCAAGGTTTGTTTGACATGGTCTTAAAAATGTGTACTTATTAATGCCACACTGCTTTACTTGATTTAACTATACAGTAAATTCCCTAGAGTGTTTGCCGATCAGTAATTAGTTAAAATTCTTTGTTTATAGAACACAAACTGCACTGTAGAGAGGGTTTTTTACTATTCACTGTCACGCACGAGGTCTGCATCCACACAGAGAGCGAGAGAGAGACAGTCCAGTAAATATAGAGAAATACCTAAGGATGCATGGGGACGCAGGTGTCGCAGAGACACTCAGGGTGAACTGCAGTCACAGGATGACACGGGATGTTCTGGGGTCACTGCATGAGACAGGATGATCTGGGGTCACTGCGGATGCTTGGGAAAGTACGGTTCTATAACCCTGAAGATTATTTATACATTATCGTGACAGTGTAAATATAGAGAACCTGAATTCTCTAAGGATAAAATGTTTGCAAATCCAATGCATTTCGGGGACTGTATCTTCACCCCTCTTCATCAGGGCTAACTTGTAACTTAAAAGAAAAAAAATCTTATGTAAATTTTTTTTAACATGAGGTTCAAAAAGCTGAAGTACAAATTCAGATACTATTAGGACAACATGAATTACAAATATTAAATCAGAGATTATATTATGATAACAGAGGTGATACTAAAAATAAGAATCATTGTAAATTGGTATTAATCGTAATAATATTATTCATATTAATAATCGTAATAATGGCAAATTTACTCAAAGCATTATTTGTATTTAGGATTCCCATGTGATGTTACAGTATACTAATGTTAACATTATTATTATCTATTGTATATAATATAAACAAATATAATAGTAAGATTAAATTTTGTACATAATATGTTATTATGAGTTTCATTGATGTTATTATTAATGATTTTGGTATCTGATATTGCATTTCATCTTTCTGAACCCCATGTCATAAAAATGTATGCTTAAGACATTTTCTCTTTTATGTCACATGAAGGAGGTGCAGCCCTTGCAGCCATTTTATAATTGTAATAAACTTGTATTTGGACTTGACTATTATGGTGGTGCTTCAACTCCCAATTCACTTATGTGATGCTGTGGAGTCACTGGAAGTCACAGGGTGCAGCAAAGTGACTGGGAGGTGCAGGATGCTCTGGGGTCAAAGGGAGACACCGAAAGCTCAGGGGTCACCACACAGGAGACATAGTGGCCACTGAAAACACAGGAATTACTAGAAACACAGAAGTGCAAGGGTCACCGGAGATGCTGGGATAACTGGAAACAGGGCTGGTGCAAGGATTTTTGACACCCCAGGCAAAACCTCATTTTGCCACCCCCCCATTGGCTCCACCCCTGATCCCACCCCCTTTTCCCTGCCCAGCCTGATCAGCACCAATCAAATGCAGCCTCACCAGCACCCATCAAATACAGCTTCATCAGCACCAATCAATACAGCCTCACCTGTGCCCATCGAATACAGCTTCAACTGTGCCCATCAAATACAGCCTCACGGGGGTGGGAGCAGAGGGGGGTGGGTTTATTTGGCAGATCAGTCACTATTTCTATATACATTTGCAAATGGCATGTGATAATACAATCTCATTATCTCAGTCAGACAGTGTCAGTTTTTGCATGAATCAATGCAGAGCAGCCAGTGACAGATCAACAGTGGCCAGGCGCCCTAGGTGGCAGTGCGCCCTAGGCGGCCGCCTACTCCGCCTAGTGGTAGAGCCGGCCCTGACTGGAAACACTGGAATCACCAAAGAAACAAGAGCCACTGGAGACAGTGAAGTTCAGAGGTCGCTGGAGACACAGGGGTCATCAAGAACATTGGGGAGCAGGAGTGCAGGGGTCCCTGGAGTACACAAGAGTGTAAAAGATCACAGTCATTGGAAGCATGAGGAACACAGGAGGCAGAAAGAGGGGGCACAGAAGCTCAGCATAGGTGTAGCAGCCACAATTTGTTTTTTTAGTGCTTTATAATTAGGGCTTGGAGCAATGTAAATGGTAATAAAATATAAACCTCATACAGCTATAACGCCACAAGGGTACACCAATTTGTTGCAAAAGGAACCACTGATTCCTTGGCCAAATTTACTAAAACTGACAATTAAAGTTAAATTCCAGCTAAAAGTTTTTTTCTGGATAGAATATGGACGGATTAGAGTCTCTCTTGGATTTTTATTGTTTTCAATTTCTCCACTGGGAAGATTTCCACTTACTTCTAGTCTTAGTGACTGGAGTAATTTTTAAGTCCAGTGGGGAAGAGGTTAGATTGTGATTGCTGTCCATGCCTTTCTGTCTTAAAAATATAAACACAGGTTACTTACTAGGGGAAGAAGCTCTGGGAGATTCCAGGATGGAGAAGGATCTGGGGGTCCTAGTAAATGACAGACTTCACAATAGCATGCATTGTCAAGCTGCTGCAAGCAAAGCCTGCAGAATATTAGCATGCATTGAAAAAGGGATTTACTCCAGAGATAAAACAATAATTCTCGTTCAAATATGTTATTGAAAGCAACAAAGATAGTTATAATGCAAAGTACAGTAATATAAGGGGTACATTTGTATAGAGGAAGCAGGATAATAAGGGTTGGAGCATGGGTAAAATTATGCTAGAACCGACTATAGGGTATACAACAAACTTCAAAGCGAGAATGAACCTCTATCATGTTATACAGAGATTGGTTGAAATAACAAGTATAGTAACTAGAGTTGAGCGAACCCGAACTGTAAAGTGCGGGTGCGTACCGAACTTTGGGATGTCCGTGACCCGGACTCGAACCTGGACATTTGAAAAAAAGTCCGGGTTCGGGGTTTGGGTATTTTATCCCGCCTGTTGAATAGCTGCAGGGCAGCCAATCAACAAGCGTTTCACTGATTTGCCCTTAGAAGCCATCACAGCCATGCCTACTAATGGCATGACTGTGATTGGCCAATGCATCATGTGACCCAGCCTCTGTATAAGCTGGAGTCACGTAGTGCTGCATGTCACATGCTCTCAGGCTAGTGTAGGGAGAGGATGCTGCCGGCGCTGTGAGGGACAGATTGCAGATCTATTAACATCTCATCCTGCATTACAGAACGATCTGATTCTGGACTAGGTAGAGATTACTACTACTACTGCTTTGAGGGACAGATTGCAGATCTAATAACATCTCATCCTGCATTATAGAATGATCTGATACTGGATTAGGTAGAGTTTACTACTCCTGCTTTTAGGGACAGATTGCAGATCTAATAACATCTCATCCTGCATTACAGAACGATCTGATACTGGACTAGGTAGAGTCTACTGCTTTGAGGGACAGATTATTATTCTAAAATCATCTCTTAGTGATATAGGGAGAGGTTCCAGTCATTTTTGTGCCGAAAAGTTCGGGTCCCCATTGACTTCTATGGGGTTCGGGGTCCAGGGTCAAGTTTGGTACCGAACCCGAATTTTTTCGCGAAGTTCAGCTAAACCCGCCAAACCCGAACATCCAGGTGTCCGCTCAACTCTAATAGTAACATATAAACTGTCATGGTGGAAAAAAGATAAAGGGGGGGGGGGATAAGGGGGAAGTAAGGGTATTACGCAGGGTACCCAGTAGTCCATATGTAATTAACTGAGGTAGCTGATTGGCACCCCTACGGGGGACTATACCAAAAAGCTTGAGTGTACTGGGTGTTTACAGGTCAGGAATAGTGTATGTGTGTGTGGGGGGGTGCAATGTAGATGAAGAGATAGAGTCAGTAGAGGAAAGGAGTGGGGGATGATGGAGGAGAGGAAAGAGTTCCAGGGAGGATCATTGGCTATCAGGGCGTATCTTAAGGCTGTGGCTGTAAGAGTGAGGTATCAAGGCCAGGCGGCAGGTAGTGTTCAAGCCAAGGCTTCCAGAGTTTCTCGTATTGTGGTACTCTATTGCGGAAGATTGCTTCAGTTTTAGCGTGTATCAATGCCTGTGTCACCCGGTGGTTCACTGATAGGGTACATAACGAACTGGATTTCCATGCTGTAGCAATGGTTTGTTTAGCAGCTGTGGTGATTAGGAGTAGGAGTTTGAATTGTTTGTGCAATAAGCCTTGTGGCTTGTGATTTTAGATAAAACAATAATTCTACCACCTTATAAACCTCTGGTTCGACCACATCTGGAGTATTCCATCCAATTCTGGTCACCGATCCTCAGAAAGGATGTGCTGGAACTGGAGAGAGTTGAGAGAAGGGCAACTAAATTAATAAGGGGGCTGGAGGACCTCAATTATGAGGAACAACTACAAGTGCTAAATTTATTCTCCCTGGAGAAGAGACGTTTGAGAGGAGATATGATGGTGATATACAAATATCTCAATGGTAATCCCCGTGTAGGTAGGAAACTATTTAGTCTCAGGGAGTGTAAGAGGACACGGGGCCACACAATGAGATTGCGGTTTAACCTTAACCTCTACAGATCCCGAAAAATGTCTACATCGCGGATCTCAATTGCTGGGATGTCTGCCCCTCTGCACGCGCACACTCACAACAGGCGGCAGCGCACTCGCGGCCGTCGCATGCGGGTCGGGCGGACTCAATGTCCCCCGGAGACCCACGATCGGCTAACAGAGCGGCAGAACGGAGAACTGCCAATGTAAACACAGCGGTTCTCTGTTCTGTGAGAGGGGACATAAGGATCTACTGATCCCTGTGATCGGGATCAGTGAGATCTGTTATGTCCCTGCCAGCCCAGCCCCTATACAGTTGGAACACATACAGGGAACACAGTTTAACCCTTTACTGCCCCCTTAGTGTTATCCCCTTCCCTGCCAGTGACATTTACACAGTAATCAGTGGATATTTAAATTTCTGATCGCTGTATAAATTTCATTGGTCCCAAAAAAGTGTAAATAATGTCTGACATGTCTGCCCCAATATCGCAGTCCCGATAAAAATTGCAGAACACCGCCATTACTAGTAAAAAAAAATAAATAATAATAAAAACGCCATAAATGAATTCTAATGGTTTGTAGACGCAATAGCTTTTGCGAAAACCAACCAATATACTCCCATCGCAATTTTTTTACCAAAAATATGTAGAAGAATATATAACGGACTAAACTGAGTAATTTTTTTTTTTTTTTGGATATTTATTATAGCAAAAACTAAAAATATTGTTTTTTGTTTTTCAAAATTGTTGCTTTTTGTTTGTTTATAGCGCAAAAAATAAAAACTGCAGAGGTGATCAAATATCACCAAAAGAAAGCTCTATTTGTGGGAAAAAAAGAATAAAAATTTTGTTTGGGTACAACATCGCACGACCGCGCAATTGTAATTCAAAATGCGACAGCGCTGAAAATTGGTCTGGGCAGGAGGGGGGAATTAGTGCCCAGTAAGCAAGTGGTTAAGCTGCGTAGGGGAGGTTTTCACTGTCAGGGCAGTAAGGATGTGGAACTCTCTTCCATAATCAGTGGTGTCAACAGGAAGTATTGATAGTTTAAAAAGACTCTTGGATGTGCATCTTATCGAACACAATATACAGGAATATGGGAAATAATTATCTACACAAACACACACCAGCATAGGTTGAACTGGATGGACTATTATTTTTATTCGACCTTGCTAATTATGTAACTATGTGCACCGTTTAGGAGATATTTAATGTTAATGCAGCAGGTAACGTCGCCGGTGCATGCGGCCGACCCTTTAGAGTCCTGTGCCGTAAATGGCAGCTCCCACGCGAATGCGTGGAAGTGACGTCATTGCGGCTCCAGCCGCTCACACAGCCGGAGTCCACGAATCTGGAAGAAAGACCAGGTGAAGATGGAATCCTTGTCAGCGGTGACAGCTTGTTGCTGGAAAGGCTTTGTTCTAATGTAAGTTTCACATAATGAGCTACTATGCAATGCATACTAGCACATTATGGCTTTACCTTGCAGGTCCCAAAAAAAAAAACACACAGCGGTTTACTACCACTTTAAAGGCCAGGCTTTTGTTCTGGCATTTATTGTTTACAAGTAAAAATCAGTATTTTTTGCTAGAAAATTACTTAGAACCCTCAAACATTATATATGTTTGTGTATTTTCTGTGGTTTGAACACTGTTTACATATGCGGGCATGACTTACATATGCATTCGACCCTGCATGCGAACACGGTGGGATGGGGCGATTTAAAAAAAAATGTTCTTATTTATTTTACTTTAAATTTTTAATTTTTACATTGTCCCTTTATTTTTTATCACTTTTATTCCTATTAGAAATAAGCATGACAGGTCCTCTTTACTGAGAGATCTGGGGTCATAAATATCCCAGATATCTCATTTACCCTTAAAAGCAAAAAAAAATTACATTTTGACTTTAAGAAAAAAAAAAATCCTCTATCTGCCAGAGAACTGAGCGTGACGTTGGAGGTTGCTCCAGTCCTCCAAAGGCATAAAGCCAAGTGGGGGCTATCTTGCCCTCACTCGACTTCCTGCCTAGCCATCGGCCGCATCGGATCGGTTCTGGGCTTACTGACGGCGCCGGTAAGCTCGGATTTGACCGGGAAGCGGTGGGACACCTTTCCCGCCGCCTATAAAGTGATCTTGCGGCGAATGCGCCATAGGGTTCACCATTATCGGAAAGCCAGCTGACTAACGAAAAAAGATACTGGAGATATAGCAGCTAGCTGCTGCCATAAGAACGGTGTTTAACATCAAAATGATAACGTATAGAGTGATAACAAACCGCGTTTTTAGAAAAACTCAACAAATTGTCCCCACTCTTCCCACCAGGCTCATGTGATAATGTGACATGGAAGAAAATGGATACTTCCAGTGGCACGCTGTCCCAGCTGACAGGGAATCCATCTTCACCTGGTCTTCCTTCTGGGTTTGTGGGCTCTGACCATTTGAATGGCTGAGCCGTGATGACATCACTCCCATGTGTGTGTGAGAGCGCAGTGCTCATGTGCCAGTGACAGCGGTGCATGTGCCAGTGACAAAGGTGCACATTTAGGAGATAGTTACTGTACCTGTGGGTAATCCATATTGTAGGTAAATCTCACCCCTGTATGAACTGAGAGATATAGGAAAACAGTGGGAGTTTGCACCCTGCCTCTGCCCATAGGTCACACACCAGATTTAGGCATGCAGACCCTTTAATCTCTGTGTAAGTGGGTTATATGTAATGTTGCACTTATATTGATGCTATGCCCAGGGGTTTGTAAAACGGTAACTCGCAAGGTAATATACAAGGCATCTAGCACAGTGAATAGTTGTCCCTTAAGGTGTCTCACCACAATGCTCTGCAGCATGCACTCACTACATTGAACAGGGCTATTTATACCTCTCATAAATATGAAAAGAAGAAATTGGATGGCTACGTTATCCATGGATGCTTTAACTAATAAAATAATGCAATCAAATAGAGTAATATAATAAAGATAAAATGTAAAATAAAGTTCAAAGCCTCTTAAAATCTAAAAATACACTTGAGATTTTTCATTTTGTAAATTCACCCTGAACTCCCTTGCAGGCTGCTTACTGGGTCATTGCACTAACAAACACACATTTATTGTTATCATGAATTACCTTCTGCTTGTGTGTTCGTATTGGTGCTAGCATTGTTTTATGTTACTCTTCATGCTCTCTGTTTAATGATCAACAATAAATTTGAAATTCATTGTGCATCCAGCCTCGGTTCTCTGTGCCAATTATTTCATGCTCCGGTGCCAATAAAAACCACGTGTAATGTGAGTCTGTTTTATTTAAGCCAAGGCTTGATGCTTATTTATTATGTTCACATCTCCAGTTCCATGAGAATGTAAAGAAAAATGTACACCGGGCATATTTAACATATGCCATTTTTAGGTTAGTGGCTGCAGAGACAGGTTTACAGTAGACAGCTTCAATCACCAGGCCATTGTAGTTAGATCTGATGAATAACTGAAAGGGAAGGTGGTGCTTCCATACATGGAGGGTGAATCCCTCCCAAACTCCATGAATCTAAATTGATTTTATATAAATGATATGCTATATTGAGTTGACTGGGTATTTGTAGCCTCCTTGTACGATATAATTGTTGGATCAACAATGTTTGAGATTGATTTATAAGCCTGCAACTAAGAGCCTTGGAAATGCCAAAGAATGGCATTTTAGAGGGAGTGCTTTTTATTTAACATGGGGCTTGGGGCTACACGCCTTCCGTTCTTCTTTAGCTTGATAACGCATATTTTTTTCTATTGTTGATATATGAACTACTTCATACTTTGGAATTTGTGTATTGCTTGAAATCTTTATTGTCATTTGTGAAAACCTACAATAAAAATTCTGAAACAGAAAGGGAAGGTGGTGCAAGGACTGTGCCAAAGCAATGCAAAACAATGTCTTCTGTTATATACTGTATGTAGCACTACCCACAGAGGAGCCGCTGCATTGTTTTGTGATTTCTCTGCACACCTAAAAGTGGCACACCTCGTTCATCCAACACTTACTGACACACCTTTCAAAGAATTGATTAGGTCAAGAATAGCCTTAAATAAGGAAGAATTAGCAAGTGTACTTATACAAACAATCAATAAGATAATAAGGTTAATTAGAGCGATATGGTTGAACACCTGCAGTATTCTTACTAATGGTCTTATCTTAATGGCCAGTGATGGATGAAAATAAAAGAAAACCTTTTGCCTGCAAAGTTGGGGCCCTCAAAGAAAGCATAACAGTTCCCAGCAGACAACAGATTAACGTGTGCAGTGTAAGTCTCTTGCCAGACCCAGGGCTCCTTGTTCTGGGTCTCCAGAAACATTCTCTGGTTCAGTTCAAGTCCTCAGACAGGGATAGGACTCACTATGATTTCTCTCTTTCAATCCTACTAAGACAGTCCCTACTTTCCTTCCTCACAAGCCATAGGAGCAGTCTACAGTATAGTCTGACCTCACCAGGCATCCAAATCCCACTCTCCCAGGGAGAAGATTTTCAGTCTCTTTGCTTCTCTGAGTTTTCACATGATTATTGGCAGCTATGGCAGGGATCCATCCATGCAGGAGCAGCTCAGTCTTTTCCCCACACACCTGTTTGCTTCAAGACAAAAAAGTCTTCTCTTTTTTCCTCAGCAGTCTACAGACCCACTTCCATACCTCCCAACTGTCCCGGATTTACCGGGACTGTCCTAGGATTTGATGTAAGTCCCGGTGTCCTGGTGAATCCAGGCTGAGTCCCGGAGTGGACACCAGTGACTTGTCCGGTGGTTGCTTGCAAGCATGGGCACCAGTTGCCTCTGCCCCGCAGCTTGTGAGAGGTATATGGGGTACCACACATACTGATCCAGTCTCTGTATTGCAGCCAACATCTCCCCACTGGCTGCCTGTCACTGTGCAGTCTCTGTATTGCAGCTGACATCTCCCTGCCAGCTGCCTGTCATAGTGCAGTCTCTGTATTGCAACTGACATCTCTCCAATAACTGTGACAGGCAGCCAGCGGGGAGATGTCGGCTGCAATACACCCTGCCCAAGCTGCGGGGCAGAAGAAATGAGTGCTCATGAAACCCACTGCATATGATCAGATGGAACCTGCCTCCTCCTCCTCCCCGGCTCTGATGTTTTCCTGTACACAGACAGGAGGAGGAGCTGGGGAGGAGGAACAACATTCTGCTAATAGAAGGTATGCAGTGGGTTTAATGGATACTTGCAAGGGAGGGGGGACACAGGTAACAAGGGTGTAAGAGGATATGTTCGGGTGGGGCGATTTTTAGAGGAGATAGAACTTGTGCTGGAGGGCATTGCAAGGAGAAAGATTCTTGGAATGTATTACAATCTTTATTAATGTCAATCAAACAATCAGGGGGCAAAGCCATACCTCCCAACTTTTTGAGATGGGAACGAGAGGCACCTATTAGCAAAAGAATGTAGGAATAGGACACACCCCGCCACTCCCCCTTAAAGGAGAATTATACAAAAAAGATTGGTTAAACACATCAGAGCTTTTTTTTTACCACTGCTATTCCTTTATTTTGCTTTTCGAAATTTACAGATGCAGTCGTTTAGAAATTGGATGAAACGTTTAGCACTGGGAAACACTTCTTTTAAGGATAAAAAGTGCATTTTATATACAACTATATAGATCAGACCAAAATGAGGGACACATGAGGAGGAAAGAGGAGCAGAGGGACTTTGTGCCAAATCAGGGACAGTCCCTCGAAATCAGGGACGGTTGGGAGCTATGGGCAAAGCTGCTACCTTGCCTTGGGCCCCATTCTGCTTTAATGTGCCTCTGATGCCAGTGATGATGTAACTGTCATAAATGAACTATAATGTCTAAATATACCACAGACCATAATACACATACTCAAGTTGAAAGGATTGTTCTATTTTTGAGAAAAATTCAATGAGTCAATGCTCAGTTGCAGCAGATGAATGCACAATGCTCCTCAATTTGGAATTTACACCAGATTTTTGACAACTACCAATAGTTAAAAATAGTAAAGCACCTGCCTGCTAACATGCAACAGCTGCCAATTTCATAATCTCAGTTACATAACCCATCCTAGAATGTACTGGAGAAAGCTTCCTTATATGATTAATAATTTATTTTAAATATATATTTTAAACAAGAAAAGCATGCTCATTTGAAAAACGAGTTCTGTACTGTGATATTACAATTTCCAATTAAAATGAAAATAATATGTTGTTACCTGTGTGGTTCTATGAAAAGATATAGAATAAGTTACCCACCAAACACATATTTGTATCACGTTCTGCAGCTTTGAAATTGTATCTATCTGTGGTGTCCAGATTTTCTTGGGCTGAGTTCATGCGTTAATGCATGCATGTTAATGTGCATCATGTGTTAACATGTTTTGTATTGGCAGCCTATTCATTTTGAATAGACTTCACAGCACTAGTTATCGCAGCCGCTGTCCTATGCCGGTGGTTAGCGATAACGAGCCACTCTGTCGCCGTCCGACTGCGGTCGGCAAGTGGTTAAATATTGTGCTTGGGGGGCATTCTTAGTCTGTGTGTTAACGGGCGCATCTCTGTGAGGTGTACAACATAGCCAGAGCAAAATGACATTTCCATAAGAAAAATTGTCATTTAAAATCGCAGCTGTAATGTATTGCCAGTTACCGGCAATATACAAAAAAATCGCTGAAAAAAAGTGCGTGGGGTTCCCCCCCAGTCCAAACCAGGCTCTTCGGGTCTGGTTTGAATATTAAGAGGAACCCCGCGCCAAATTGTAAAAAAAATTGACGTGGGGTTCCCCCTAAAATCCAAACCAGACCCTTATCCAAGCCTGCAGCCCTGGCCGGTTAGGATGGGGGGGGTGAGCACCCCCCCCCCCTCCTGAACCGTACCAGGCTACATGCTCTCAACATGGGGAGTATGGGTGCTTTGGGGGAGGGGCTCTGCCCCCTTACCTCAAAGCACCTTGTCTCCATGTTGACGGGGACAAGAGCCTCTTCCCCACAAGCCTGGCCAGTGCTTGTGGGGGTCTGCGGGTGGGGGGGGCTTATCGGAATCTGGAAGCCCCCTTTAATAAGGGGGCCCCCAGATCCCGCCCCCCCATGTGAATAGCTTTGGGGTACATTGTACCCCTACCCTTTCACCAAAAAAGCAGTGCAATGTAAAAAAAACAAGAGGCAGTTTTTGACAAGTCCTTTATTTTTTAAAATAGCTCTTTTTTTCTTTCTTCTTTCTTCCTCCATCTTCTCCTGCCCTGGTCCCTCTTCAAGGTGCTTTGGGGGCCATGAGGCCCGGTTCACCTCGAAACGTGTCAGCCATTGCCATGTCAAGACAGCCCCCTTGGTTGGGAAATGTACATAGAACAGACATTGATGATGATGGTTTTTTGATATGCCTGTATTCAAGCCTATGTTTCTGAGTATGCTACCTACAGTTTTTAATCTTTAAATTTTATGGAGGATAATGCATTAGACCATGCGCCCCTTGTGTATTTTTGTGTTATAGTATTTCGGACCCCCCAGAATGTGGGAAGCAGCGAAGCAGTCATCGCCCTCCTAAAGACAGCACAACGAATAGACTACTCCCCACCCAGGCCTTTAGCACAGCGCAGGAGAATTAATACTTTTTTCTGCTTCACGCAAACTTAAATGTTCAGAGTGTAACCAGGTAAGGCACAACAGGTGCAAGACAGTCCTCCGGCGTACCAGGTAAGTTGTGGCAGGGAGCACAGAAACATATGTGTAAGCAGCTAGTGCTGACAAGTAGGGTGCAAAAGCAGTACAGTGGATAGGCTGTAAAAGCAACTCACATTTCCATGAATCAATGGTATGGTGGCAAGGAATTGAGCCACTGTGAGTCCTCCCTGGGAGATGTTAAGAACTGGGTCGCCTCTCCATCTTGGACTCTCAAGCGTGCCGGGAACAAAATGCTGTATCTGATGTTGCGAGCCCTCAGGGCCACCTTCACTTGGTCAATTGACTTCCGGAGCCTCTGCGTCTCCACTGAGTAATCTGGGAAGAATAACAGCCTGTTGTTCTGGAAGTGCAGGTCACGATCACTCTGGAAGCTCTGATGATTTCATCCCGGTCACAGAAATTAAGCAAGCGGAAGATTAGGGTGGTGCTTGGTCCTGGCTTGGGTGGAAAACGGTGCACCCGCTCCACAGCGTAGAGAGGGGAGAAATGAGCGCGCGATTGCAAATTCCTGAACAGCAAATTCCTGCCCCTTCTGCCAGGCCCACGATGTGGAGGTTATTCCTCCTGTTCCTATTTTCAGCATCTTCAGCCCCATATTCCAGCACCTTTCCCTCGCTCTGAAGTGTGTGGAGGGCTGCAGTGTGCTCAGAAACAGTGTTCTCTGTCTGGCAGACTCTCTGCTCTGTCTTGGTCACTCTGGAGCAGAGCTTATCCAGGTCCTGCCTACATCCGGTTGGACCTCCTCTTCAATCTCGGCTGTAAGAGTGGCCTGGCATGTAGCTATAGCTGCCATCACATCAGCCACACAGGATGGAGGGGAGTCAGCTGACTCACCATGGTCAGTCTGCGACGCCAGGTGTGAGCGCCGTTTGGAGCGGACCTTCATGTGTGGGATGGGCGCCGGCAGCGATTCCTCCTCAATTGGCGGAAAGTGCAGCATCTTCCCCCTACTGGCAGGTTCGCCTGATGACCGGCGCCTCATCCACAGGTTTTTGGGGTGAGCAGCGGGAATTTGTTGCCTCAGGAGCAGGAAATCAGCAGAGGCTCAGCCAAGCTCGGTCAAAAAGCAGCAGCTCCCAGCGCCATCTTGGACACGCCCCCATTCATTAATACTTTAGTGTGCATAGTCCAGGAACAAATTTATTTTAAGTGTACCTATTTAAGCTTTGGTCAATGTTCTTGTAATACTTTGAAAGAAAATGAAAGCATAGACCTCTTGCTTAATTTGTATACTATACTGTATATATAAGCTACCAATGTAAAACTGTATTATAGCAACAGAAATCCAGCTACAGATGTCTTTCCAGTTTACGATCTTGAAAAGAGTTAATTAACCTATATCAGCAAATTCTTGAACTGTGAAAAGGGCACCCAAGAATAATATAGAAATCTAATTTGGCTTCCCCTCTACATACTCATGTTATTTCATTATACTGTTAGATGACCTTTTTCATAAATGGTCAATGGCTGCATACAAGGCACAAAAAAACATTTTCATATTTCTTGGAAAGTGAACTTAAATATACATGTGCTGTTCAAGCAACTTAAAATACTTCAAAACAGCTGTAATATATCTTGCAGGTGGCTGATGTTATTAATGGGTAGTCCTAAATCCAGAAAAATCCCAAATAGTTAACACTGATGAACTAAACATTGTTGCAGCCTCCTACAAAAACATTTCTTCTAAAATAGTAACTTATTTGAGTGTTTGTGATAAATTGTGATGTGAGGTTGGGTTGATACAATATGTTACATGAGAGCGTGTAAGTCGACTGCTTAAAGCGGAGTTCCACCCAAAAATGGAACTTCCGCTTTAAGCACTCCTCGCCCCCTTACATGCCACGTTTGGCATGTAATTTTTTGGGGGGGGAACATGCCCCCAGATTTCAGAGGGACTTTCTGTCCCTCTTCCTCCTTCCACTCCTGGGCCGCCTAGGCGACTCCTCCTCTCCTCCTAGGCGGCCCCTCCCTACTGGCAATCTTCTGGGACACGTCACAGGTCCCAGAAGATTGCCTGACCAGCAGACACACAATCCCAGGTTGTCCCTGAATACGCGATACCAGATACTCTGAGGGATCCTAGGGTTTACCCGTGTGAAGGTCCCCCACAACTTTCCACAAAAAATTGCAGTGTTCCTAGAAAAATGCCATGGAACACCGACGACGAAGGAGGATTGGAGACCTGCGGAACGTACCCTTTCCCCGGCTGACCCTCTTCCTCAATACCTACCCCCATCTTGCCCTCCTCTCCTCCCCACCCATTTCCCGCTTACTCTACATTTCCCTAACCTCCCTCCCTCCCCCTCCCCCCCCATACAAGTCCTCCTTTCTCTTCTTTTCTTCTCGCTTTCTCCCCTTCCCTTTCTGCGCCATATACCAAGATGGGCCCAGAGACAACCCCACAGGACTACGTTGCCCACGGACACGACTTTACGGAGATTCAACAAAATGTACACACTTACAAGGGATGGATTTCAACCCCTAGACATAGAATCCCTCTCCCCTCTTCACATATGATAGAGACCCCCTACTAACTCCTAAATATTCGCCAGTATCTACCTGATATTTCAAACCCAAAAGTATGGAGACACACTCAAGCTACTTGAATACTGCCGTCTAGAGTAGAGGCATATACACACCAGGCAAAAAGACGTAATCTATTACTATACATCTACAGTTTATCTTGCTCTCCGTGTACTGTGGAATAAATGATACGCTCCCGGATCAACAGAGTTACATGTCGATTCAAACAGTGACATGATTATATTGGGTTGTTCGGGTTTCCAAATATAATACGCGTGCATATCATTATTGTATCTGCTGTTCCTGTACTGTAATTGTACGTGTTGAGTATAAATAAAACTCTTTTTAATGGAAAAAAAAAAAAGAAGATTGCCTGGCCACTAGGAATGCACAGCACGACTCACGCATGCGCAGTGCGTGCCCGGCCGTGAAGCCACGGCAGGTGCCCACACTTGCAATGACGGCGCGGAGGAGGGGGAGACGAGTGAGACTTCGGGCGCAGCCATCGCTGGACCGGGAGACAGGTAAGTTACTGTTTATTAAAACTTTTAATAAACGAAAAAACGAGTGGAACTTCGCTTTAACTTCATTAGGGCCAGTTCACACCATAGAAATGCAGTCCGGATGCTTTTCTGCATGCATGTTTTTTGGTGCGATCCGGTGTGTTTTTGATGCAGTCCAGTACAGTTTTTTTCTTAACCTAAAGGGCCAGTTCACACCACATGCAGTGCAGTGCATTTTTTTCTGCATCAAAAACACATGGATAGTAGGTTATATGGCTTTCAATGGCATAGTTCACACCAGTTCAGTCAGTTCCAGTGTGTTCCAGTTCCAGAAAAAAAAGTAGAGCATGCTTCGTTTTTTCTGCACTGAACTGTAATGGAACGCAGTAAAACGCATCAAAAATGCACCGGAACGCACCAAAAACGCACTGGAACGCACCTAAATGCACCAAAAACACACTGGAACTCCTTATTTTAGGTTAAGAAAAAAAGGAGAAAAAACTGTACTGGACTGCATCAAAAACGCATCAAAAGCACACTGGAACGCACCAAAAACGCGCCAAAAACAAGCATGTAGAAAAGCATCCGGAACGCATCTGGACTGCGTTCCTATGGTGTGAACTGGCCCAAAATAAGGACAATAAGGAACGCACTGGAACTGACTGCACTGGTGTGAACTATATAACCTACTATCCATGCGGTTTTGATGCAGAAAAAAAACGCACTGGACTGCATGGGGTGTGAACTGGCCCTAAGTCTACATACAGTGCCTTGAAATTTTCTACATTTTGTGATGTCATAACCAAAAACGTAAATGTATTTTATTGAGATTTTATGTGATAGACCAACAGAAAGTGGCACATAATTGTGAAATGGAAGGAAAATGATAAACGGTTTTCAAAATGTTTAACAAATAAATATCTGAAAAGTGTGGCGTGCATTTGTAGTCAGGCCCCTTTACTCTGATACCCCTAACTAAAATCTAGTGGAACCAATTGCCTTTAGAAGTCACTTAATTAGTAAATAGAGCCCACCTGTGTGTAATTTAATCTCAGTATAAATACAGCAGTTCTATGAAGCCCTCAGAGGTTTGTTAGAGAACCTTAGTGAACAAACAGCATCATGAAGGCCAAGGAACACACCAGACAGGTCAGTGATAAAGTTGTAGAGAAGTTTAAAGCAAGGTTAGGTTATACAAAAATATTCCAAACATCTCACAGAGCAGTGTTCAATCCATCATCTAAAAATAGAAAGCGTATGGCACAACTGCAAACCTACCAAGACATGGTCGCCCACCTAAACTTACAGGCTGGGCAAGGAGAGCATTAATCAGAGAGGACAGCTATTAGTCGTGTCCTCATATGCAACAGATGGATGCTTACTGCTCAAGAACTAGCTCCATTGACATCAGTTTAATAACACTTATTTCAAATATATATTTCTAAATACATACAGTATGTAGCGGGTGCACCACTTGCCAAGCTGCCCACCATGAGCACACAGCCTGTGAATGGGAGAGTTGCCTGTCAGCCCTGCGGTGGATTTCTCCCCCCTCCCTTTTCTTTTCACTGACTAGATATTAACACTGGCATCCGCCCACTCTGCTCTCTCCCCTGTCTCTCTATTGGCAGAAGGGGGCGAGCCAATTATAGAATCCAGAACAGGAGCCAATCAGAAGGACTTTAGCAGTAGCAGCAAAAAATACTGGGATATGTAGTCCCTATCTAAAACATAGCTTTCTATGGACACAGAACTACAAGAGCCAGCCTGCTCTAGGGGCAAAGGAACTAGAGACTCCATCTTGTTGATCTAAGGAGAGTTCAGTGAGCACAAGGCAGGGGAAAAGACTGGACTAGAGAGATGCTCCCAGGTCAGTCCACCGTGTGATTTCAGGCATTAACAGCTAGTCGGGACATACAGCCTGAGAGAGGGGGATCCCAGGTGTATATCCAGTGTAAGGTGGCCAGTCAGGTCACTAGAAAAGCCTGTCTGTTCCAGGACATTTGTTTGGGCCTTGACCGCAGGATTGGGTGAGAGCGCTTTTGCCCATTTGCAGGAAACAAGAACACTGCACACAGATAGAGTTGTATGGACACTGTATACAGACATCATTGCTCTTAGTCACCTTGCTGAGGAAGATCCTGCATACTACACTTGACAATACGGGTCAGTTTGTGTTGTTCGGCCCTCCTATTCAGGAGTTTAAGTGCACCAACGAGAGTGGCTAGCTGAAGATACAAAGCCTCATCTTTCTTCAAAGGGACTGAAGCTACTAGTGCCATATGAGCCTGCACACACATACTCTGGGTTATGTATATGCATTGGGTGTGCTGGACAGTTTATCTGGGAAGCTAAGGCATTAAATATTGATTTGAATACAGTGTTTGTCGTTGGGTCTGTTGTGTCAGGAGACAGAAGAGAGAGGTGTGACATACAGAGGGTCAGACTTCTGCTCTCTTCCTGCCTGGACTGACTCATAGAGCCAAATGTGAGTAGAGGTAACCAATCCAATATACTGTGTCATATTGTGATTTATTTGCCATTTAAGAGTTTGCCTCTGTTCTTGGGGTTATTCTCAGGTTTGAAGTCCCCCGAAGGCAGCCTGTCTACAGTATTGAGCTATAATGCTCTTGATCTCAGTAATTGTTCTCCAGTTGCATTATTTGAATATATATTGTTATTGTCTGTTACCCTTTTCCAAAGAAATATTGCAGTAAAGATAATTTCCGTGTTTTATCATAATCTGTGTAGTTTCATTGGTCCTGCGGCTATTCTTAGGCGTGAGAGGCAGAGTACAGGACTGAGCATACTTAAAGAGGAAGTAAACCCGTATGGGGTTTACTTCCTCTATGTTACCCTGGAATGTAAAAGCATAATGGGCTAGTATGCATCGCATATTAGCCCATTATGTGCCACTTACCTGCATTGGAAGCCAGCAATGTCCAGCGATGTGCCCGCTCCAGGCCGCATCCATCTTCTGCCCCTCTTCATTCAGGGGCCTTGATCTCCGGCTCTGTGACTGGCTGGAGTCATGTGACGTCACTCCCGTGCATGCGCGTGGGAGCCACCAATCACTGCATGATCTCAGTGAAGGAACGGCACGGAGGCAGTTTCTTCACTGCGCATGTGCCCGGTGATGTAGGCACATCGCAGTACACTGCATATCTCCTAAACCGTGCAGGTTTCGGAGATATGCAGGGCACTTACAGGTACTGTAACCCTTATTATAGGCTTACCTGTAGGTTAAAGTGGTTGTCACGGGTTGACAACAACTTTAAGTGGCTCCTGTGGGGATAGTGGTACACATACAAATATAATGTTATTAATGGATTACTGCAGTAAATGTAATCAACAGATGCCCTCCCAAGCCCTGCTCAGTAGCTTCCAATAAGCTTGAAACAGCTGTATAGAAGCTATAATACATATGAGGTATGGCTTCACAGACAGCCATTGTGGTAAAAATGAATGATTTGCATGCCTCCACATACCTAAAATTAGGAACAATCCCCTTGTTTCTATGCACTTGGTGATGATATATAAACTACATTCTGTATTAAGAATGTTTAGCTCTACCCCCATAGGAGCTGCTAGGTAGATTGGGTTCTCTGTTCTTCTGCCTTGACTCTGAGAACAACATCAGCCCCAATGACACAAAGTTAAGCAAATAGATACTGCACTGCTAATGAGAGCACAAAGATAGATACCGGGCACAACTATGGTTTAGACCTCTTGCACACAGGACGTTAAAAAAAAGTTCCAAAAACATCAGTTGCTTTGCAGTGAGTTTTTCAGCCTCACCCAGCATTATTGCACAAGCGTTTTTGAGTGTTTTTCAGCAGTAGAGTTTTTTTTTTTTTTTTCAATGGATCAAAAACGTCCAAAAATGTGAGTGAGCCGCGTTTTTGAGTGTTTTTACAGCTAAAAAACTCCTCTCAGAAGCCACTGGTCTTGGGGTTTTTTTACATTTCAAAAGCGCCCCTGCACAAAACAGTTGATAACAGCCTATGTGTGCATAGACACATAAGATGATGGGGAGTTTATTGATTGTAGAAAAAAAACATCTGAAGCCAAAAACAGCAGCTGTGAAAACATCCAAAAATGTCCCGTGTGCATGAGGCCTTAGTATCAAAAAGCAAACATCAGACTGGGTAGTGGTAAATTTACCCAATATTAGGGATGGGCCGAACGGACCCCTGTTCGGTTCACACCACAACTTTCGAACAACCCGGAAATTTGGGCCCGAACAACGAACCCCATTGAAGTCAATGGGACCCGAACGTCAAAAATCAAAATGCCCATTTTGAACGCTTATATGGAAGTAATTGGGCATACAATGGTTATAGGGGTCCGGGTCCTTCCCTAGGGAACATGTATCAATGAAAAAAAAGTTTGTAAAAACTGTCATTTTTAAATGAGCAGTGATTTTAATAATGCTTAAAGTAAATAATAAGTGAAGAAAAATTTAAAAATTCCTTTAAATAATGTGCCTGGGGGGTCTCCTTAGTCTACTTATAGAAGGGCGCATCTCTGTGATGTGTAGGACATAGCCAGAGCAAAATTACATTTCCAAAGGAAAATGTGTCATTTATTATCGCGGCTTTAATGTATATTGCTGGCTCCCGGCAATATACACAAAAATCACTGAAAAAAAATGGGTAGGGTCCCCCCCATCCATACCAGGCCCTTAGGGTCTGGCTTGGATTTTAAGGGGAACCCCAAGCCAAATTAAAAAAAAAAATAACTCAACACACAGCTATTAATGTGTAAACTGCTAGCAACAAAAGTGAGTACACCCCTAAGTGAAAATGTCCAAATTGGGCCCAAGTGTCAATATTTTGTGTGTCCACCATTATTTTCCAGCACTGCCTTAATCCTCTTGTGCATGGAGTTCACTAGAGCTTCACAGGTTGCCACTGGAGTCCTCTTCCACTCCTCCATGATGACATCACAGAGTTGGTGGATGTTAGAGACCTTATGCTCCTCAACAGTCCGTTTGAGGATGTCTCATAGATGCTCAATAAAGTTCATGTCTGGAGACATGCTTGGCCAATCCATCACCTTTACCCTCAATTTCTTTAGCAAAGCAGTGGTCATCTTGGAGGTGTGTTTGGGGTAATTATCACATTGGAATACTACCCTGTGGCCCAGTCTCCGAAGGAAGGGGATCATGCTCTGCTTCAGTATGTCACAGTACATGTTGGCATTCATGGTTCCGTTAATGAACTGTAGCTCCCCAGTGCCGGCAGCACTCATGCAGCCCCAGACTGACACTCCCACCACCATGCTTGACTGTGGGCAAGACACACTTGTCTTTGTACTCCTCACCTGGTTGCCGCCACACACGCTTGACACCATCTGAACCAAATAAGTTTATCTTGGTCTCATCAGACCACAGGACATGGTTCCAGTAATCCACGTCCTTAGTCTGCTTGTCTTCAGCAAACTTTTTGCGGGCTTTCTTGCGCATCATCTTTAGAAGAGGCTTCCTTCTGGGATGACAGCCATACAGACCAATTTGATGCAGTGTGCAGTGTGTGGTCTGAGCACCGACAGGCTGACTGCCCACCCCTTCTACCTCTGAAGCAATGCTGGCAATACTCATATGTCTATTTCCGAAAGACAACCTTTGGATATGACGCTGAGCACGTGCACTCGACTTCTTTGGTTGACCATGGTGAGGCCTATTCTGAGTGGAACCTGTCCTGTTGAACTGCTGTATGGTCTTGGCCACCATGCTGCAGCTCAGTTTCAGCGTCTTGGCAATCTTCTTATAGCCTAGGCCATCTTTATGTAGAGCAACAATTCTTATTTTCAGATCCTCAAAGAGTTCGTAGCCATGAGGTGCCATGTTGAACTAACGAGTCACATGACACTGGGGAGGGAAAATGGCTAATTGGGCCCAATTTGGGCATTTTCACTTAGGGGTGTACTCACTTTTGTTACCAATGATTTAGACATTAATGGCTGTGTTTAGAGTTATTTTGAGGGGAAGCAAATTTACACTGTTATACAAGCTGTACACTCACTACTTTACATTGTAGTAAAGTGTAATTTGTTCAGTGTTGTCACATGAAAAGATATAATAAAATATTTACAAAAATGTGAGGGGTGTATTCACTTTTGTGAGATACTGTAAATAAACTGTCATAACAAACAGCGGGCAGACGGCGGGAGCCCTCCCAACAGGGATGAGCTGTGCGTGCCGTCTGTGCGTCATGCATTATGGGGCGCTCCGGGGCAGCGAAGTCGCCCCATAATGTTGTAGGTCGTTCGGGGGACGAACAAGCGGCCGAACAGCCTGTTTTTTTGGCTGTCCGCCAAACAGGCGAACAACAGAAGTTCGACCCGAACTTGTACTCAGGTTGAACCGTTCGCCCATCCTTACCCAATATATTGTCAAGGGTTGCAGTAAATAGAAGTATGCACATAAATGAGTAAGTAAAGGATTAGGTCAATCAGTGACCACTAGTGTTAAAGAGGAGGTGGAGACTCAGCTCCTTGCACAGATGGAAAAAGCTGCAAGGGTTGGGACAGTGATAATAGTGGGGGATTTTAACTACATGGAAATTAACTGGAGTAATGGCACTGCGGGGACAGTTAAAGGGCAATAATCTATAAACCTATTAAAGGACAATTTTATGGTCCAATTTATTGAGGCCCCAACTAGGAATGACGCTTTGCTGGACCTGGTAATCTAAAACCATGCAGAGCTTATTTCCAATATTCATATAAAAGAACATCTGGGTAAGAGTGACCATAACATGATTTCATGTAAGCTGCAAGCAACAAACACATACGGGAAAGATAAAAACACTTAATTTTAAGAGAGCAAATTGTACAAGGATGAGGGCTGCTCTCCAGGACTTAGACTGGGGGGGGGGGGATATTGGCATCAATGAACACAGAACAGAAATTGATTTTTTTCAAAAAGACTGTATGCTAACTCACTGCAAAGTATTTTCCCATGGATAATAAGTAGAGATGAGCGAACTTCTAGAAGTCCGGGTTCTGCTGGTTCGGCCAAACTTCGGGACAAAGTCCGGGTTCGGGTCCGGACAGAACCCGAACTTTGTCCCGCACCCCGAACCCCATTGAAATCAATGGGGACACGGACTTTTAGGCACAAAAAAGGCTGTAAAATAGTCCTGGAAGGTCCTAGAGGTCTGCAAAAGGAAGGAAATGGGGGTAAGGGTGGGACAAGTGACCTACAAAGAAATGGGGACAGGGAAATAACTTTAAATATTTTTAAAAAATAAAAACATAAAAAATGCAAAAATGGAGATCATCTTCAAAATGGGTCTGAAAAGTATTAATTAACGGTAGAGGCCATAGAACTGTTCTAAAATCATCTTCAAACGGTGTCAAAAAAGTATAAATAAGCCGGGAGAACCCATATCACTGTTCTGCAAAATGGGTGTGTCACTTTAAATGAAACCGGGAATAAGTGAACATCTGTTCTGCAAACTTATTTAAAGTCTGTGTGTCACTTTAAATGAAACCGTGAATAAGTGCACATCTGTTCTGCAAAATTCTTTAAAGTCTGTGTGTCACTTTAAATGAAACCGTGAATAAGTGCACATCTGTTCTTCACACATCTGTTTAGTCGGTGTCACTTTTATTATAGCTGCTAATAAGTGTACATCTGTTCTTCACACATCTGTTTAGTCTGTGTCACTTTTATTATAGCCGCTAATAAGTGCACATCTGTTCTTCACACATCTGTTTAGTCTGTGTCACTTTTAATATAGCCGCTAATAAGTGCACATCTGTTCTTCACACATCTGTTTAGTCTGTGTCACTTTTATTATAGCCGCTAATAAGTGCACATCTGTTCTTCACACAGAACAGATGTTCTGCACCAGAAAAGATGTTCTTCACACATAACATCTGTTCTGCACACATCTGGAAATAGTTTAGAACACTTTACCTAAAACGGGGAGGAACCATACACCTGTTCTTCAAACATCTGGAATCTGAGTGTGAAACTACAGCATAGAGAAGAACAGGCATATGGTTCCGCTCTTTACACACTGTTTGCAGATGTTTGAAGAACAGTGATATCATATCAGTGATATAATATCACTGTTCTGAAATGAACCCACCTTTAAATAGGTTGCACACGGTCCCAATCAATGGCGTCTCAAACAGACACGCCGCGCTGAAAGCGGCGTGTGACGTCATTGACCCGGCTGATCCATTGCGCATGCGTGACATAGCCCCGCACTCCGCCCCCCCCGGGAGTCAGAGCGCCAAGGAAGTGACACTCATCACATGGGAGGGCGGAAGCGAGGCAGCCCGCACAGCACAGTGGTGAGGAGCTCCCCCTGGTGGGGGGAGGAAACCTCCAAGCCGCCGTACCCAGCACTCGGCGCCGATCTGGAATGATCAGAGAACGGGGCGGGCATTAGCGGCGCTTTCAGCCGCATACTCGCCCCATGACACTGGAGCCACAGGCCACCCGAGGCGACACTACCAAACCCTAGGGGGAACAAGAGAATTAAGGATGATGACTCCAGTGCCCATCTGCAACGTCTCCAAACATGACCACAAGAAAAGACAAATGTGTAATGCAATGAAAGCAATTTGAGCGTAATACACAATACTACCTTATATTGTTTAATGTTCACTTATATCAAAGTTGGAACCAGTATCTCATCCATAGAGCCAAACCTATTTATAGTATATAAAAAGATTAGAACATTATACTTAGTATACAATATTCAATCTATGTTATGGGAATAAGTCCCCATATATATTTGGAATAGAGCTATATAATACCAGTAGTTTTGTAGATGTGTTCTAATTACAGTGGTTATGTAGGCGGGTGACCTAGGCCATGGACCACACCATGGGTGGTCATCCCCCTCATATACCAAAAACATCCATCCTGGTGCCCAGAATGCCTTGGGAGTCGGGAGTGATACAGATACAACCAATATAAATGAAATAAAATTACAGTTTGGGGTAGGATACCAGGGGTTGAAGGGATATAGAGGGGAAACCCCCTCTCATAATCCCCACCATCCATCCCCATAAATTGACGAGAGAGTCCCACCCCAGAACCTCAGAAGAGTCTATAGTTGTGGGTCTCATTACTGCTCAGAGGCCAAGGATCTATAAGTCTTTATCATAGAAAAGGTTTATAGGTAAGAACCTCATTTAAACCTGGGGCCTTGGTGGCCTCTAGGCGTTCAATCCATACAGTTTCTCTTTGGAGAATAATCTTATCCCAGGGGCCACCCCTAGGATTTGCTGGTATTGTTTCCAAAACCATAAATTTCATAACACGTGTGTCAAACCTATGGTATAAATCTAAATGTCGGCTTACGGGGGTAATCATTTTGCCATTACCTGAGTAATAAATATGATCCCCAATCCTTTGTCGTAATTGTCGCCTAGTTTTACCGACGTAAAAAGCTCCACATTGGCATAGCATCATATATACTACACCTTGTGTGCTACAGTCGGCCTGAAAATTAGGGCGGAAACTTTCTCCATTTGGTAATCTGTAATGCGTGTCCTCCCATATCCAGGGACACACATCACAGGTCCCACATGATGTCAATCCCCCCTGAGTCCGTATACAGGTACGTTTAGGATTGTAATAGCTATGAGTAAGCTGATCCCTAAGAGACGTATTCCTACGATAAACAATCTCGGGATTAGAATTTAAATATTTTATTAAGGTGGGGTCCTCAGTTAGAAGATGCCAGTGCCTATTTAATATTTGACGTAATTGCATATGTTGTGAACAGAATTTGGTGATCAATTTAACTGTAGATTTAGATTTAGTATAAATGGTGGAATTAGTTTTGTAAATTAGCTGTTGCCGGTCCTGTGTTGCTGCTTTGTGGTAGGCCCTCTTTAATAATGATTTACTCTACCCCCTATCCCGGAGTCTCTCCCGCAAGGAGGCAGCCTGAACAACAAAGTCATTAATGTCCGTGCAATTGCGACGCAAACGCAAATATTGAGCATAAGGAATTCTATGTTTGAGATGCATTGGATGTGCACTTGTAGCATGTAGTATGGTGTTCCCTGATGTCTCCTTGCGGAAGAGACTCGTGGCTATGCAACCCTGCCGATCTATAAAGATGGACAGGTCAAGAAAAGTGACCATATGGGTATGAAAGTTCAAAGTGAACTTGAGATTATGGTTATTTATGTTTAACTGGTCAACAAATCTCATTAAATCCTCCTTCTCTCCTGTCCAGATCATAAATATATCGTCTATATAACGATACCATATAAGTGCTAGGTCCATATATGGGCCAAGTCGTTCATCACCCAAAATTTCTCGTTCCCATCCCCCCAGGTACAAGTTGGCATATGAGGGCGCACATCGGGTCCCCATAGCCACCCCTTGCACCTGGAGGTAATGGGTATTCATGAAGCAGAACCAATTATGTGTGAGAATAAATCTCAACAGTGTCACCACAAGATCACCGTACTTCCAGAGATTGTGGTCCACCTCACGTAGAAACATCTGTACAGCCCTAATTCCCTTCTCGTGAGGGATGCTGGAGTACAATGCCTCCACATCAAGGGTCACGAGAAGGGAACCCTGAGGGACCACCATGCCCTCGATACGAGTGAGGAGGTCCATGGTGTCCCTGATGTAAGATGGCAGTGTCAAGACATGCGGTAATAAAGCGGTATCCACCAAGGCACTGGCATTTTCCAATAAGGAGCCCACCCCTGAGATAATAGGTCTCCCTGGGGGATTGACCAACCTCTTATGAATCTTTGGTAACGCATAAAAAGTTGCCTCCTTAGGTTCTTTGATATTCAAAAAATCATAAGTTTGTTGGTCAATAGTTCCCTCTTGGTAGGCCATTGAAATGAGTGCTTTGTATTCATTTATGAACCCCATGATCTTGGATTCAGATAGGGGACGATACCAATCTTTGTTTTTTAGTATATCCATACACATTTGTTCATACTGTGCCTGGGTCATTATAACCACATTGCCCCCCTTATCTGAATTTTTGATCACAATGTCAGGGGTTCTTTTTAACAGCTGGAGAGCTCTTAATTGAGAGGGTGTTAAATTAGAGGTGTTATGTGAAATCTTGAGTCTTTTGACATCACTCACCATGGCGGTGAGGAATGTCCAGATATTAGTGTTGGTAGTTAAATCCGGAAATCGTTGAGACTTATTCTTAAATTTGAAAGGGTAGGTAGACTCATATTTGTCTACTGGGTCCTGAGACTCCTGAAGTGTATGAGAGGATATTTGTGATGAATTTTCATCGAGTAGCAGAATCAAATCTCGTAGAGCTCTGCATTCTGCCATAGAAAATTGCCTAGTTTGTTCAGTAATTTCCTTATCCTTAGCACACCTAATCCGATCCTTATCAAATAAGAATTTATAAGTTAAATTTCGTGAGAATAAGTATAGATCCTTGATGATCTCATACTTATTCATATTCATAGAAGGACAAAAATTCAGTCCAAGTTTTAGGACTTCCATTTGATCTAAAGAGAATTGATAGGGGGTCAAATTTATAACACTCAACTCTGTACTTGGTCCGTGTCGAGATTCACGTTTGCTAACAAGGGATCCAAAGGGGACAGTGGTGGAGTGATAGTGAGACGTGTCAAATGAGGGTCCAATGTGGTTTGTGTGACCCCTTCCGGTTGGCGGTTTCTAGATTGGGGTATATTGTGTATTGGTGTGGGCAGGGCGTATTGTGTACTGGGGGATGTGATATTTTTAACGTGAGGTTGTGAAGAAGTTTTTGTATGTTGTGTCTTAGATCTCACAGAAGGCTGGTTCTGCATTATCTGTAGTGCTTGTGCAGTAATATGACCTAAATGTGTATCCGAATCAGGACCATTATGTCTCTGACCCAGACTAGGATTGGTGTTCAAGGGTGGAAATTGATTTGGACGTCTTTTTGATGTTTGTGGAGAGGTATAACCTCTGTCATTATAATTTCTCTTACGTGGGTTACCTGAAGGGAGTCCCTGTGAAGATGATGACTGGCCCCGAGTAGTGCGAGAGGCTGTCAAAGACAGAGAGGAGTCGGATTCAACCCCATACTCCGGGGGAACAGAGCCTCCCCGCTGGTTAGGATATTGTGTTCTACCTCGCATTGGACCTCGGCCACGACGGGACGAGGTTTGTATGCTGGTTAAACTCCGCTTCACCTGACTAAACTTTTTAATAAACCGATTCGAGTTATTTCTATAATAGGTTTTTTTTTGTTTTGTTTAAGAGATTTCTGTTTTTACGTAAAAGTCCTCCTAAACGGATAGTAACCAGGAGCAGGGCAGCACCGGCTCCAGGTTACGCTCCATCTTGTGTTATAGGATTGGTCGCCCCTCCGAGACAAGGGGGCCTCATACCCCAACTTAGGCTGAGGAGAGACAGAAACTGTCGGAGAGCGTGATGAGCCCCGGTCAGTAGTAGAAGTGTCCCTGAGGGAAGTCCATTGGGTGCATTCTCTTTAATATTACTGTCTCCAATATG
>BLSH010135775.1:178330-195570 GCA_018402905.1 Glandirana rugosa
GGGTCGATATCTTCGGGATCAAAGTCTTTACCAAGTAACTATAGACCTGTTAGTTTAACTTCTATAGCTGGGCAGATACTGGAGAGTTTAATAAAAGACCACATGGATGAGTTCTTGTTGGAAAAAAATGTTTTAAGAAACGGACAGCATGGATTCATGAAAGACAGAAGTTGTCAAACAAACCTGATTTCTTTTAATGAGGAGGTAAGTAAAACCTTGGACAGAGGGGTGGCTGTGGACGTGGTATACTTGGATTTTGCAAAAGCATTTGACACCGTTTCCCACACACGGCTAATGTGTAAGGTGAAGTATACAGGCTTGGAAAGATCAGTTTGTAAGTGGATAGAAAACTGGCTAAAAGACCGAATTTAGAGAGTAGTGGTTAATGATTCTTACTCTGAATGGTCTAGAGCTGGCAGTGGTGTACCCCAAGGTTCAGTGTTGGGACCCTTACTTTTCAATACATTTATAAATGATGTAGGGTCTGGGATTAAAAGTACAATTTCAGTGTTTGCAGTTGACATCAAGCTATACAGTGGAATAACTTCCTTGCAGGATGTCTCCAACTTACAAGCAGACCTCAATGCACTGTGTAAGGTAACGTCTACAGGCCTGGAAAGATCAGTTTGTAAATGGATAAAAAACTGGCTAAAAGACCGAATTCAGAGAGAGGTGGTTAATGATTCTTATTCTCAATGGTCTAAGGTTATCAGTGGAGAGCGATCCTGGAGCAGCACAAGGGAGCAGGAGAGCAACAGAGAGGCTACAGGAAAGGCTCTTTGAAGGATCCACTGGTGTCAGTGAGTGACAGACCCTGGGAGCTGGAGAAGAAGACTGGAGCAGACTGGGAGGAGACAGTGGACGGTCTGTGAAAGGTGAAAGAGCCAGTAAGGGGAGCGGTGTCACTGGACAGTGAGGTAGGCCGGAGAGGCTTTGAAGAGGATGGGCTGGGAGCAGTAGTCCAAGACCCGGCTAGCACATTTGTACTTAGCTACACTTTGAGGGCCCATGGCCTTACACTGTGAGGGCCGTGGCCCTTGCCTACAACGGGCGGTCTGGAGGTCCTGCTGACAAAGAAATGCGGGCCTCACCATGTGCTAGCTAGGATGGGGGAAGATGTAATGGAGTTTTGATAAATTTACCTTCAGGCCTAACTGTGAAGAAACAAGTGTTGCGCAGGAGAGAAGTGAAGGAGTGTAACGGTCAGCAAGTGCAGTGCTTGAGGAAGAAGGAGTGTATATACGGCAGTGTATATAGCATGGTCCTGTATCTTTGATCTTTGGGCATCCCACAGTCGTCTCTACCCTATCCAAGCTTTATTCCCTCAATAAAACAACAAAAACAAAGTGCCGACCTGTTCAATGACTCCGGATGCAAGGAAAAGTGAGTGATTTAGGGTAGAGTGACAGGTGAACCACATTTACCAGCCACCCCTAAGGGGGCCATTGGCTACAGGTCCAATAACTGCCATAGTAAAGTTTCTTTCCAGAACTTCTTCTCATATGATTCAATGGTGACAACCATCAAGTTTCTTAAGCTCCTTCTTCTTTTCAGCTAGCCCTGGTGGGTGGAGGAAAGGTAGTGTTAACCTATACTGCTAGAGAGGAAGATGTAATGGAGACTTGATAAATTTCTCTTTATGCCTAACAGTGAAGAAACAAGTGTTGCGCAGGAGAGAAGTGAAGGAGTGTAACAGTCAGCAAGTGTCAGTGCTGGAGGAAGAAGGAGTATATATATGGTGGTATATATAGCATGGTCCTGTATCTTTGATCTTTGGGCATCCCACAGTCGTCTCTACCCTATCCAAGTTTATTCCCTCAATAAAACAACAAAAACAAAGTACCAGCCTGTTCAGTGACTCCGGGTGCAAGGAAAAGTGTGTGAGTTAGGGCAGAGTGACAGGTGAACCACATTTACCAGCCACCCCTAAGGGGGCCATTGGCTACAGGTCCAATAACTGCCATAGTAAAGTTTCTTTCCAGAACTTCTCATATGATTCAATGGTGGCAACCATCAAGTTTCTTAAGCTCCTTCTTCTTTTCAGCTAGCCCTGGTGGGTGGAGGAAAGGTAGCGTTAACCTATACTCATAGAGGCTTGATAAATTTCCCTTTAGGCCTAACAGTGAAGAAATAAGTGTTGCACAGGAGAGAAGTGAAGGAGTGATACAGTCAGCAAGTGTCAGTGCTGGAGGAAGAAGGGGCATACATATGGTGGTGTATATAGCATGGTCCTGTATCTTTAATCATTGGGCATCCCACAGTCGTCCCTACCCTGGTGGGTGGAGGAAAGGTAGTGTTAACCTATACTCCTAGATTGGGCCTTCTGATCCTCCTGTATTGAATTGTATTGTAAATGTACTGTCTGCCCTAACATTGCAAAGCTCTGCGCAAATTGTTGGCACTATATAAATCCTGTATAATAATAATACAGATGAAGTCTATTGGGAGACACAAAAAGCACTGCAGCATATTTTTCTAAATCAATCTCTGTCTCTAGCCAAGCACCTGCTATACCCTCTATACCAGTGGTTCTCAACTCCGCTCCTCGGGACCCCCCAACAGGTCAGGTTGGCAGGATAACTGAAATACATCACAGGTGATATAATTTGCTGCTCAGTGATTGCAGTATTCTAGTCTGCATCTCCCCAAGGTAATACTGAAAATCTGGCCTGTTGGTGGGTCCCGAGGACCGGAGTTGAGAACCACTGCTCTATACCATACAGTGTTTTAGAAGGAGATTTTTACTAGTACATTTAGCCCTTGTTCAAAATGCAGCGACTTTGAATCCGACATCCCTGCTTGACCTAATCGTGGCTTGCATACAACTTCTTTAACAGAAATCAATGCAAGTCACGTTGAAGTTGCACCAAAGTAGTGCAGGAATCTTTTTCTAAGTCGGAGTGACTTGAGTCGCACCGATTATAACGGTTCTATTGCTGTTAATGGGGCGCAGATGACGGCTGTTGGAGCCGAAACGCGTCGGGTGTCCAGACCCTCCTTGTCACTTTAAATCCGAGAGCTCTCTTATTGTTTTTTAAATTGTGAGTATCATTCCTTTTTAGCGCAATAAATATTCATGTTATACAATATCACACTATTGCGCCTTTTTTCCTTCTTATAATGCACACGGCTGTGATATACCATCTGAGAGAATTTATCTTGTGAGAGTTGGATCATCCAGTCTGGCAAAGATTCTCTTCCCGGTTTCCTGGACCATAAGGATAGATGACAACAACCCTGGTGTGTCCGGACCGACCAATCTCTCCATACACCTTCTAATCGGACCGTGCGGATGATGTGAGATCACCACTGGTGCCACTACCTACCTATTTGCGCATAATCTATGTGCTTCTGGTAAGCATATATGTTTATTAGTTTTGGATTTGATTGCAAGAATATTCATTGGCAAGCCTACCCCTTTCAGAGGAAGGAATTTTTCTTTACTATAACAAACATTGTCTCATCAACATAATTTCTTCAGTGACATTTGCACTTTATTTATACATTTTTACATTTTATATATATTTTTTTCATTCATTCCTTGTCTATAAAACGCATTGAGGAACCTTTATTCTGGGCGCTGCGGTTCTTGTATGTACTGTGTTTGGACAATTGGATCAGTTGTTTTCTGCGAGCTGCCCACCTGTCATTTTTTCTCTTTTATCAAGTTTTAGTTTATCAAAGTATTTTTTACCATCACTTCATTTATATATCTATATATTTATCAACATTTCATTATTACTTTTATTAATACCATATTTATATATTTATCAACACTGTATTTATTGGGCGCGGGCTTACATTTGCATTTCCTAATGGGGCGCAACTTGTCATGTGACCTTAAACTCTCAAGTCGCATGACAAGCCGCAGCAGTGTGAACTGGGGCTAAATGTGAAAGTATAACAACTTGTGGTCAATGCAATTTATTTGCATACTTGTTAAGAGTCAGTGACTTATAAAGAAATAAAATCAGTTGGTCTGGATAACTACCAAGCAACTAGCATTTTCAGGAAAGAAATGAGCAATAGCTACTTCCAGATATCTTGATAGATTTTTTTTTAATTAAACATCTTTTTTTTTTCATGTTTAGCCCTACTCAGCTTTATTCTGCATGCTTTTTTTCCATTAGTATGCCAATATCCTGCTTAATGTTTGTGTGTCAGTTCTTGCATACAAAACAGCACCTGAGACAACATACCTTCACAGACGTGAGTCATATGTTCCTATACATTTTTGTCAACCTATCTTAACAGCAAACAGGCCTGTGCTGAAGGTTAACAAACACAGTTCTACATTGTCAGCTGTGTATACTGCAACTCTGCCCGGTCTGAGGAGAAACAAACTGTCTGTTGACCAACAAAAGGGTCAGTTTGTTCTGCAGACTGCTAAGAGAAATGTGAACAAGCCTGTCATCTCACCCTTCTCAATGCTAAACTCACAAGTGGTTGGAAAAGGTGAGCGATGGTGATGACAAGGTCCTTTAAATATACTAGAAAAGGTGTTTCTGCTGTATAAACATCACAGGAGTTCACTGGCTGGAGGACATGCATACAGCACCGCAGTCACACCGACCTATTGAACCTATTCAACAAGTGTGATTGTTTCGTGTTAGCAGTTATTTTTTTTTTTAAAAAGCAAATTGAATTACAGAAAAATCCTCGGCGGCGAAAGTTTGCTATATAAGACTAAGAAGAGAATCATTGTTTTTTCTTTATGTACTCTAAATAGTAAAGTTCATGCATGTGTGAGGATATCCTTGGTTCAACACCCAACCAACACCACCATGCCTGCATTCTAGGCACTTCAAGGTGGACTAATCTTCTGTCTAAGCCCCTCAACACCCCACATTAACCACTTCAGCCCCGGAAGGATTTCCCATGTTAGGACCAGAGCACTTTTTGCGATTCGGCACCCAAATGAAATTTGCGTCCTTTTTTTCCCCACAAATAGAGCTTTCTTTTGGTGGTATTTGCTCACCTCTGCATCATTTCTGATCACCGCTATAAACAAAAAAAGCAACAATTTTGCAAAAATAACAATATTGTTTACTTTTTGCTAAAATACAAATCCAAAAAAAATATAAAAGAAAAGTATTCATCGATTTTGGCCGATTTATATTCTTCCTCATATTTTTGGTAAAAAAAATATTGAAATCTGCGTTTATTGATTGGTTTGCGCAAAAGTTGCCGCGTTTACGGATGATGAAAATTCATTTCTGGGGTTTTTATTTTTTTTAATTTTTTATGGTGGCGATCTGCGATTTTTAGCGGTAATGCGATATTGGGGCGGACAAGTCAGACATTTCTGACACCTTTTTGGGACCGATGACATTTATACAGCGATCAGAATTTTAAATGCCCACTGATTACTGTATAAATGTCATTGGCAGTGAAGGGGTTAACCTGCAGGGGGCGATCTAGGGGTTAACTGTGTTCCCTAGGTGTGTTCTAACTGTGGGCTACCATGGACATAAGAGATCTAACTGATCCCAGTGACAATGATCAGTAAATATTTTAAATGCCCACTGACACAGTGGGGAACCGCCGTGTTTACATTGGCGGTTCCCCATTCTTTCTCTCTGCCAGGTCATCACGGCTCACCGGTGGACATCGGGCCGCCCGAGCCACGGGCACACTCCTGCAGAGTGCGGCGGGCACAAGAGTGCGCTGGCGGCGGTGCGCTCCCACCCTCTAGCTGCGCACGTGCAAGCTGACGTTTATAGACGGCGATTTGCGGAATAGAGCCACAGTGCAGCAGTGAATGTACGCAACGCGGTTGGGAACCGGTTAAAAAAACATTGCACTTTAATTTCTCTACACATGATAGGATGAAATCTAACATCGGCTCACTTAAAGCGGATCTTCAGTAATTTTTTCAACTTTCCATCTATTAAATCTTCTGCCCTTGTTGTTTTAACTTTGGATAGTAAAACATTTTTTTCTGCCAATAAATACATTGTATAGCCCACTTCCTGTTTCTTGTCTGGTCATTAGCCTAGGCTTATGACGACATGCACAGCTCTCTTTCACTCTTGTGAGAGTTTGCCAGGAAGAGAGTGGGGATGAGTCATAAGAGGGCTAATGAGAGCTGCAGGGCTGCAGAGCTGGAGATATGCCTCTGTGTGTGTGTGTAAATCCAGGAAGTGAACAGGCAGCAGCTTTAGCTGCCCACAGTTAAAATGACTGCAGCCAAACTTAGTGGAGGGAGATTTATGCAGCATATTTGGCAAGTACAGAATCACAGTATATATAAAATAATATGGAAAGTGGTTGGAGAGAAGCTTCAGAATGGCAAATATGTTTTTATTACAAATGATGTGAGCAGAGTGCAGTTCCTCTTTGATCAGGCAGAAAGTTCATGTTTTTCCATCCATTTTACTTTTTACTAATGATGAGTGGTTTAATGTTTCTTTTAACCACTTTCTGCCCATAGGACATCATTTCAGTGGTGATACCTGGATGATGCCTGCAGCTACAGGCATTATCCAAGTATCATTTTTTTCTGCTGGCAATGTTCTTTAATATAAAAGGAATCCTAGTGGCTAAATAGCTGTTAGATTGCTTTTACAGTACATGCAGTGGGAGGGAGTTGCCCCCTGCCACCTTTCCAGGCTCTCCCACCTCACCAGGGGACTGAAGCCAGTGGTTCCACTGGCTTACCATAGAGATGACTGAGGACCAGAACATCCCCAATCATCTCTATGGTCTACAAAACCATAAGCGACGAGTATTGTGTCACTTCCGGTTTTGCCAGGATGTAAACAAGCCATTACTGATCAAACCAACCTGTCACTGCCCATGCTATCACTAGAGATGTTGTCCATCCGTTTAATAGCAATAAAAGTGTTATAAAAATAAAAAGGCAGTGTAAAAAATAAATAATAAAATAGAAAAAAAATCTAAAGCGCACCCACACCCCTGTTCTCGCTCACTAAAGCCAACGCATACATGGGTCCCGCACGCATATGTAAACAGTGCTCACTGCACACGCGCAAGGTATTGCCACAACCGTCAGCTTGGTGCTGTTGCGCAGGCATACGCAATTGTAAAGTGTGACATGTTAGGCATTTATTTACTTGACATAACATCATCTTTGATATTTTACCAACCAAAATTGGTATTATGTTGTGTTTATGTTTACTAAAATTCAATAAAGTGTATTTTTTTTCCAAAAACTTGTGTTTATAAACTGCTGCGCAAATAGAGTGTGGAATAAAAAATTGCAGCACCCACAATTGTATTCTCCAGGGCCTCTGCTTGAAAAATATCATGTTTGGGGGTTCTAAGTAATTTTCTAGCAAAAAAAAAAAATATATATATGATTTTTATAAGTAGGACAGAAATTTCATAAGTGGCCCAGTAGAGAAAGAGTTAAAGTGGTTGCTAACCCCTGTAATGAACAATTAACAAAGTGTGTACCTGCCTCAATACAAAGCATCTAGCATGATTTATGTCTGCTCTCTCAATCCTCTGCTATCTGCATGAGTCACTTCTGACACTCTATGCAGTTCCAATGAGTGAGCAACATGATGGAACAGCAGAGAGCATGTAGTGGATTATAGGCGTATGCATATGGCACCAGCAGTTACCAACAGCTATCACCCTATGTCAATAGACTATGTGTATGCAAAAAGTAGTTATATCAACTGGCATCTACAGATACATGATCATCTGACAATGGTGGAGCACAATGGTCATAGATGAGAATTGCAGCAGTGGTTTTTACATATTTTTGTGTGTGTCAAACGTCCATCATGGAGGCTGCTCAAGACCAGAAGTGATATCATGTAGTTCTTCGAAAAGATATTGTCCATTGTCCTGCAGACTTGAACAGGTGTATGTGTTGCATTAGGAGGGCACGTAGAGCCTATGCCCAGTCCACCAGCCAGTGTATTTCTGTTACCGCACTCCCAGTAACAGAATGGAGTCCTGCCAAGCACATAGCACAGACCTCATGTGTGCTCCACTTAACCCTTCTTGTTCTGTACGAAGTGACCAGGCATTATGTCTCTGTTAAGATAGCCTGCTCCCAGTGACCAATGGAGACAGACAGCTAGGGAAGGAGCCGAGCATCAAATCCCCTCACTACCGGAGGACCTGTCATCTATTCAGGTATCACAACAAAGACTATCTTGAAAGTTAACCTTTTGTTGTAGTGATGTTTCACAGACCCCAATGTGCTAATTTAGACCCTGGTTCATTAGAGACACGCCAGAACCCCACATGCACCGCTTGAAAAACTTCAGATCAGGCTTTGAGCAGTGTAAACAACTTTACTGAACTTTTGGCAGAACACGTACAGCATGCAACGTCCTTTCCCTAACTAAACCTAAAGCATCTTTGGGAAAGTTCCAACCTGGAGATAGGAGAAAATGAGTTCATGTCTTTGGTAGTATTCTGATGGATCGGCGTACCAACAAGCTTCTCAAGACATAATCCTGAGTTTAGGTGCATGCATCCCTAGCCTGTTCTAGGCTTCAATATTTGTTTTAGGTGCCCGTCCCCAAGAATTCGGCCTTTTCCTTTTATATCACCTAGGAGGGAGGCTGGAGCCCCGAAGAAAACCCCCAAACACGCAAGGAGAGGTGTCACAAACATTAACCCTTTCCCTCCCAACCTGGGCAGCCGGATAGACTGACTAGCCAATAGTAGGCAACCTGCACCCCCCACTCTATCACAAGCCATCCCAGCTGTGAACATTACACATACAGAAACTACAAAAGTGCAATTGTCCAAAGAGAGACACATATGGTATATAGTACAAAATAGGCAACTTGTATGCAAATGAACAACAGGCAAGTTTAACAAAAGAATAACTGAGCAAAGTAAAACAGGCAGTTCAAACATAGAAGTCAGGATCAGGCAGATGAATGGGTTGCCCGGTGGTGGGGTGTCTTCCAAGGATGTGGTGAACATTAGGGCATAGATGACTGGGTTCGATGAGCTCCTCACTGTCCGTGTAGATATGCCGGCCGATGTTGAACTCTTGCTTTACAACAGATTTGATTTGCCCTATGTTCTGCTTTGTGTATTATTGTCAAACAATGACAGTTTAAATTTGTTTATTAAAGTTAGACATATCTAGGAACCTAACCAGAATAGAAATGGAAACACTGAGAGAAACTCTTACATTTTTAAACTATTAACTTTTCAGGCACTCAGTTTGTCTCAAGATAAAGCATTACTTTCCTGCCATCAAATCAAGTTGCTTTCATAACTCTGTTATAACAAGTCTGGAAAAGACCGTATTGAGCAAGCTGTATTGGTATATTTTCCAAAGAAAGAAGGACCTGCAGTAAATGATATCATTATAAACTTTAGCCAAAGTAAAAAGCGTGGTAGTTGGATTTGCTAACATCATAAAAAATGGCTTTGATTTGTTTGGCTTGTGCGTTTTCCCCCTACACAGATTTCTTATGCCAATGCAACAAAATGTGCGAGCTAAAGCACACGTGAAGGCCTAAATATAGTGTTTATTTCCCTGTACATTTTTAGATGTTCCTGAAAGTAATGGCAATTTCTAAAAAATATATAATGCCTGCCTCTGTGTCTGTAACATAGGATTGTCAAAGCACCAGATAGCAGACATTTCAGTGTGCTATGTAGCTAATCACAGCGGCTCTGGCAGTCAGCTCCAGCCTTCACAGAAGAGCATAGAAAGCCTGTCACACATCATTATGGTGACTGACCACTATGACCTTTAGGTCCTTAGTCAGGGAGCAACGGCAAATACAAAGGTTTTTTTGTGGGGCCTTGCCAGCTTTGGGGCCTAAGTAAAGCACTTTAATAACATTCTTTATATTATTTTGCTGTTCTGTTATTTGCTAGGAGAGCTTCTACAAAACCTATTGAACAAGTATCTATAATCCATTTTATTTTTAGTTAACAACCCAAGAGCAGAATAGTTGCAGCATAAAATATCAAGGGAACCTGTGCTGATTTCACTCCCTGTCAGCTCAGTGGAAACCAATACTGAGAGAACATACAGGCCGCCATTGCCGACTTCTGCAAATACTAGCTCCTTTACTTTCCCTCTAAACAAATGGTTTTAAAAGAAAAAGGTGGACTGCTATTGCTGAGCTCACCTTTAAAAAGTACTGATTGCCTGGCTGTCTTGTAGATCCAAAGGTTTTGAGTCAATAGCCCAGAAAGTATTCAGATGACGAGTTCTGACTTTCCTCAGACATCAATATCTACAAGCTTGTGAGTCAGACAGTATTGCAGCTACGCATAGAAAGCCCAAAAGGAGCGCCAGACCAATAGGCTGAAGTCCAAAACCTTTTATTTTATTTGTGGACTTTGTTTAGAAGCACATTATAAAACAGCCAACATATTTTGAGGGCATAAGGACTAGTTTACACTTGCTTCAGCTTCAACGCTCATCAAAGCTCATACAGCTTCAACAAGCTTTTATAATGTGTTTTTGAGGCTTCGGCGGTGCTTCGAAGAGGCTTCAGTGAGGCTTCAACAAGTCTTCAACAAGGCTTCGACGAGGCTTCAGTGATGCACTTTGGTTGCCTTGTTGAATCTTGGTAAATGCCCTGTGTGTGTTTGTTGATATCTCACACCTGCAATTTCTCCAAAACAAAGCAAAGCTAAAGCTGAATTACAGCCTCTGGAAAGCCGCAGGTGCTTCAAGCGAGCTTCAAACAAGCTTTGTCATAGACTTCTATGGAGGCGTTGGAGAGGCTTTGAAGCCTGGCTAAACCTACATGGGGTATCATTTTGGACGCAAAACTGAAACGCAGCTAAGCCAATGCAAGGTGTAGACAGGACTGTAAGCCAACCATTTTATTTAGTGACAGGGGCTTTGCTTGGCGTTAAGGGAGCTTTAACAACGCCTGTCTGACGCCCTGTTTTGAAGCAAGTGTAAATGAGCCCTAAAGCTATCCCTCTTCTGCAGGACTATAGTAAAATATAGTAAAAAACCTGAAAAGACTCAAAATTCACCACCACAATTAATTGTTTGATGAAAAAAAAGGTCAGGGGCATTCTGCTGCTATTCTGCTCCTAGACACTGTGTCATTTTTTAATCAATTAATTGTGGTGATTTTGTTCTGGCATTTTAAGTCCTCCCAGGTTTATACAATATTTGACCCCTGAAGAAGGGAGGTAACGTTCAGCACCCAAACCACGTTGGTTGTTATGTAATTTCTTGCATGAACAAACTCCAATATTAAACATTTTTGTTACTCTTAGCTCGTTGGTCTATTGCTTTGTTTGGACTTTCAATATGTAGCTTGGAAATTTGAGGTCTCCTGTTATAGGGGCACCATGTTTGTGTTTAAGGGCAGCCTCACAAGAGCCACTGAGCTCCATATGAATTTGTTTGAGGGTCTCCAATCTTGATTCATTGAGGAGTCAAATCCAGTGCCTCAGTTATTCCTATTTCAGACAGCATTGAGGCCCTTGACAGATGGGCAACTTGCATTATTAAAAGAAGTTCAGCTACAGGCAACGATAATTGATAGGAGTATTAGAAGCACATTTTGATATGTAAACCAGATATTATTCTATGTACTGGACAGAGTGACTAAAAATACAAGCTGTGTCTGATTCCAATGTGTGTGCTATGAATTCTAATCTTTTGTGGATCCCACTCTCTGTCTGTATTCTCTAGGGGAATAACAGGCACCCTTTTTAACAGAAGTGTCCAAAGCATGGAGTTTTAAGAAGAACATGGCTATTGCCATGTTTAATTCACTACTAAAGTTATAATAATAGTTGCATGTGCTGTCCAAGAACTGACTGGATTAATAAAATTATCCATTATAAGGAACAACTGGCTTGGGATTTGGCATCTGATCTGCTGTAGATGTGAAAAGGTCACCTGATGTTGTAAAATTGCTTTTTTCTCACACTGACAATAAAGAATTTTAATTTTAATATGCACAATAAATAATTCTTCAAGTCACGCTCTGTGTCTGTGTCTTCATTTGACATCATGACTTTCACTTGATCAAACGTCAAGCTGAAACCACACTGGAATGAATGAAAAGTGTGAACTACTAGTGAGAATGGAATTCCAGTTCATATGGGTACATGGCCCCCTGCTGAGGGTTTTCCATTCTGGTATTCATCTTCAGCACCTGGCTGCCATAACTGTTAAATCTATGTAGCTGCTGGTTTCCTTATCCCCTGATGACTCTGAGGCTGGGTTCACAATACTTTGTCGCAGCAACGTGCAAAGACTTGCATTGGTGTGTTGCAGGGCCATTCATTTCTAATGGAACCCTAAAGCACCTTGCCAGTGCAAGCGCAGGAAATGCACAGTAATGCACTAAAGTGCTGTGGTGCTCTGCATTACAAAATACCACATGCACCTTTTTGGTGTGTTTACATGTGCCAAATCAATGGGCTGCTTTTATACAACGCCGGTTAATGTGTGAAATAATCCATCTTAAGACAAATCTGGTAATGAACCACAACTGTTTGAATCCAGTCCTAATGTAAATCTGTAAAAGTATAAATCTGACTAGTCTACCATGGTTCTCCATTGAGCCAATGTGAGGATGTATCCCCGCGCTACTATGGTCGCACACTGGAGAAAGGACTAGGTTGCTGTTGTGCCTAATATCTGACAATATATATGGTTATCTAAGGATGAAGATGGTACTGCGCAGCCTATACCAGTGGGCAAGGTTCTTTTACTTACACACTGGTATAGGCTGCGCAGTACCATCTTCATCCTTAGATCTCTATTGAGCCAGCTATGCAGTGATGGCTTGTTAATAGAGTGCGCCCGGGCTCCGGCCCCCCGCTGGTCATGAGGGAAAAAAAAGCGGTCCTACTCCTGTGCGTCACTGCCAGGTAAAGTGCAGAATTATAGTTATATGTGATTTTATTTCCCCTTAGTACCTGCTGACTGTAATCCTCCCAGCTCATTGGTCAGTGTTGTAAGTGATAGTATGTGCACCAGCGAGGCGCACACCCTCACACAGATTGGCTCTGCCCACTGTCCTCCTGAGCAGTGACCGTTTCATTGGTCACGGCACGGTGGGCAGGGGTGGGACTGTGGCGGACCTACTGGGACACTGGGTGAGCTAGCATGCAGGCACAGCATGGCCTCTGAGTGTGTTTCCCGTCCTCCTCGCTGCCTTCAGGTCCATCCGATTAGACTGCTGGCTGGTTGACATTGTAAGAAAGGTAAGTGCAGGCTGAACTGGGGACGGAGGGTGTCTGGACTGAAAGACAGGGTTGTGTTGTCTGTCTGGACATTTGCTTCCATGCTGCTGTGAATGCTTTATCACCATCACACTGTGTATCCCTGGGCTGCTCCATCATCAGGACCCCTCCCCCATAGTTCTACAGACTTTAACCCCCTCAGATCTGCATGAAAACCACTTCCAGAGCTCTGTGTATACCCCTATCCATTCTGGTGCAATGTATACCCCTATCTTGTGCCGTGTATACCCCTATCTGGTGCAATGTATACCCCTATCTGGTGCTATGTATACCCCTATCTGGTGCTGTGTATACCCCTATCTGGTGCTGTGTATACACCTATCTGGTGCTATGTATACCCTTATCTGGTGCTATGTATACCCCTATCTGTGTTGCTGTGTATAGCCCTATCTGTGGTGCTGTATATAACCCTATCTGTGGTGCTGCATATACTCCTATCTGTGATGCTGTATATACCCCTATCTGTGGTGCTGTATATACCCCTATATGGCAATGCTGTATATACCCCTATCTGGTGATGCTGTATATACCCTATCTGGCAATGCTGGGCTGTATACTCCTGACACATTATGTGGAATCTATAAGGGGTGAGGCTTATGAGAAGTGGGATGGGTCAAAAAGGAAGGGCGGGGTCTGGCGCCCCCCTATTCCAAAATTTCAGCAGCCACCACTGCAGGTATGTTATGGAGTTATTATACAAATACAGGGACTCTTTTGTAATATACTCTATGGTATTATTACATTGCTTGTACTTCCTGTTTCCTGTACCTGTTATACAGTATCTCACAAAAAGTGAGTACACCCCTCACATTTGTGTAAATATTTTATTCTATCTTTTCATGTGACAACACTGAAGAAATGACACTTTGCTACAATGTAAAGTAGTGAGTGTACAGCTTGTATAACAGTGTAAATTTGCTGTCCCCTCAAAATAACTCAACACACAAACATTAATGTCTAAACCGCTGGCAAGAAAAGTGAGTACACTCCTAAGTGAAAATGTCCAAATTGGATTCAAAGTGTCCATGCCTCTCAACCCCACAGAACTGTCTCAGCCCCTCTGGCACACCTGGCAACAGTGTAAGTTCAAGGACCAATGAAACCACACACGTTATGATAAAACACAGAAATGATCTTTACTGCAATATTTCTGTAGATAGGTAACAAACAGTAACAATATATATATGTTCAAAAAATGCAATAGAAAAGCAATAGCTGAGGTTACGAGCAATATAGCTGAATACTATACTCAGGCTGCTTTCAGGGGATTTCAAACCTAAAAATAACCCCAAGAGCAGATGCAAACACTTCAATAACCATAAATCATAATATGGCACTCTGTACCAGATTAGTTACCTTTACCCAGGTTGGCTCTATGGGTCCAGGCAGGAGGAGAGCAGAGGAATGACCCTATTTATGTCAGTTCTCTCTTTTCTGTCCCCTGACACCACAGGCCCAACTAACAACACTGTATTCAAATCAATAATTATTGTCTCAACTTCCCAGATGAGCTGTCCCGCACACCCACTGCATATACAGAGCCCTGAATATGTGTGTGTGAGCCTGTATGGCAATAGTGACTTCTTCAGTTCCTTTGAAGAAAGATGAGTCTTGGCATCTTCAGCTAGCCACTTTAGTTGGTGCACTTAAACTCCTGAATTGCAGGCCCAAATAACACAGCTGGCCCAGATTATCAAGTGAAGAATACAGGATCTTTCTCAGCAAGGTGAAAGGGGCAATGGTGTCTGTATACAGTGTCCTGGTGAATGGATAGCCTTATCCTTTAACCCTGTAGCACTACAAGTGTGAGCAAAATGGCTACCAGCTATGATGTCTGCATACAGTGTTCATTTAAGTCTGTGTGCAGTGTCCTTTAGACTTGTGCACGGCCAAAGAATTTTTTTTTCGCTTTATTCAGTTTTTTTGTTTTTAGTTTTTTGATCATTCTTTATGATCAAAATACTTTATTTCAAATGAAGTCGGAAACATTCAAATTCAAAACATGCTGTATTTGTTATTATCGGTAATTTGTGAATTCGGAAAAATTTTAATTTGGTACGTTCCATTCGTATAGATGAGGTATTTGTTATTTTCAGTAATTCGTGATTTCTGAAACATTTGAATTCGGTTCATTCCATTCATATAGATGCAGTATTCATTATTATCGGTAATTCATGAATTCAGAAAAATTTGAATTCGGTACATTCCATGCGTATTGATGTGGTATTCGTCATTTTGAAAATTCATAAATTTGTATTTGTTATATTCACTAACAGGCAGACAAATTTGAAAGGAAATTCCAATACCTAACTAATTTAATAGTTTTAACTATTATTATAGTTTTTATTATTATTATAATTATTATTAATAATAATAAATAATAATAATAATTTAAAAAAACTATAAGGCCACTTTCATAGTGGGGTGTTTCTCAGACGCTTTAGTGCTAAAAATAGCGCCTGTAAAGCACCTGAAAAACTCCCCCCAATCCACAGGTGAAGAAAAAGTCCAGGAAAAAAAGTCCTACAAGCAGAAACTTTGGGGTGACTCGGAAGCGTGGCACGCTGGCGCTTTTAACCCTATTTTAGCCTCTTGTGGGGGCTTAAAAGCGCCCTGCTGCCCCCCGAATAGCAGCGCAAAATCACCGCTATAACAGCGGTAAAGGGCTGCTAAAACTAGCGGCACTTTACTTCTACCGCTTCAGTGTGAAAGTGGCCTAGTAATGGTTATGGTTAATAAACGTAATAATTTAATTATAATAGAGATTATCAGAATGTCTTTATTCTTTTGGATTTTCAAATTTTCTGATTTTCGAATTTTCGTTCTTATTGTCTGATTTTCGGTCTTTCAAATTTTTTGATTTTTGTTCTTATTTTTGTATTTTCCTTCATTTGAATTTTTGGATTTTCGAATTATGGATTTTCGTTCTTTTCAAAAATTTGTTTTCGTAAAAATTTGTGAAATGGTTTTTTGTTTATTCAGATGTTTCTGAATTAACGAATATGCCAAGTTTTGATGAAAAACTAATTCAGAACGAAACAGATTGCACGTGTCTAGTGTCCTTGTTTCCTGCAAATGGGCAAAAGCCCCCTCACTCAATCCTAAGATCAAGGCCCAAATGAACATCCTGGAACAGGCAGGCTTTCCTGGCGTCCCGACTGGTCACCTCACACTGGAGCGCTTCACCGTCGGTGCAGGTGCCCCTGGATATGCACCTGGGATCCCCCTCTCTTAGGCTGGATGTCCCGACTGGAAGCAGAGGCCTAAAAAGCACTCAGTGAAATGACCTGAGAAGACAGTGCCTCTCCCTTAGGTCTGTTCTCTTCCTTTGCTTCGTGCTGACTGAATTCCCTCAGGAAACAAAATGGAGTCTCCAGTTCCTGCTCCCAGAGCATGCTGGGTTTTGTAGTTCTGTCCCTTTAAAAGTCAGTGGGCACCTTTGTGCTGGGACTTCATATTCCAGACTCCTTTGCAGCTGCTGCTTGTTAAAGTCCTTCTCATTTGCTCCTGTACTGGCACATGCTCTCAACATGAGGGGATGTGCTTCGGGGCAGGGCTCTGCCCCCCCAAAAGCACCTTGTCTCCATGTTAATGGGGACAAAGGCATCTTCCTCACAACCCTGGCTGTGGAGGTCTGCAGACGGGGGCTTATCAGAATCCTGAAACCCCCTTCAACAAGGGGGCCCCCGGATCCAGGCCCATCCCCATGTGTGTGTGGCATAGTACCCAGGGGCGGATCCAGGGGGGGGCAACGGGGCAATTGCTCCCCCCAAGAAAATAGTCAGCTGACCTCCTCTCTCCCGGCAAGGACCTTGCAGTGCGGGCTGAATACATCTCATCATAGGCAGACACAGGCAGCTACACAGCAGCCCCCGGGGGAACAACTTCCCCCAAAGTCCTAAGACTATTCGGGGGCAGACGTCTGGAGGTGTCGGTCCCAACACTCCTTCTACGGAAACAGGGGTAATTGTACCTCTGTTCCACGAAAACCCCCCCGTCTCGGGACGGGGCTTCGTGTAGGGGAGTACAACTCTCGTACACGGTCATGTCCTCGT
>BLSH010135775.1:209280-225075 GCA_018402905.1 Glandirana rugosa
TACTTTTATGTTTAATCTTTGTTTAAAAAGTACACCAAGAGAATTGTAGTTTTTAAGATCTGATCTATAAGCAACTATCTCTTCTGATTTCAGAGTTTATTCTGATCAAACTAGTTAGTTTACATGTACCCAATAGGGTTGCCACATCATCCCTTTAATTCAGGACACATATGAATTACACAGGTTCTGAGGCTAATTTATTGCAGATAAGGCACCAAGTGAGTTTAATTACCACCTTAATCAGCCATGGAACCTGTGTAATTCATATGTGTCCTGAATTAAAGGAATGATGTGGCAACCCTATACTAAAGTGATTTATGTCTGTATCCTGACAGAGTATTATTATGGTGTTCCTGGCAGAGCTTGCAGTGAGTGCAATGTTATTAGTGTTTAACCACTTGACCTCCGGGAGGTTTTACCCACTTCATGACCAGGCCTTTTTATGCTATTCAGCACTGTGCTTCTTTAACCACTGGCCGACCAGCCGCCATCATTTTACTGTGCCAGGTTGGCTCATTGTACGTCGGTCGTGGGAACGGACTTTCTGGGCGCCCACCCTCACTGGCCAGCGGGAGAGCCAATCAGCAGGTGAGGCGAACTCATTGACCCTGGCCACCAGCGATCGCTCCAGAGAGAGGCAGAATGGGGATCTGCGAGTGTAAACAAAGCAGATCCCCGCTCTGTCAGGGTAGTAGCGTGAGATCGTCTGTTCCTAGTGATTAGGAACAGCGATCTCTCTCCTCCTCCAGTCAGCCCAGCCCCCATACAGTTAGAAACACCTCCCAGGGAACCCATTTAACCCCTTGATCACCACTAGTGTTAACCCCTAACCTGCCAATGTCATTTATACAGTAATCAGTGCATTTTTATAGTCAAAAGTGTCCGATCTGTCCGCTGCAATGTCGCAGTCCCACTAAAAATTGCAGGTCCCTGCCATTACTAGTAAAAAAAAAAGAATAATAAAAATGCCATAATTTTATCCCCTATTTTGTAGACGCTATAACTTTTGTGCAAACCAATCAATATATGCTTATTGCAATGTTTTTTTTTACCAAAAATATGTAGAATACATATTGGCCTAAACTGATGAAGAAATGTATTTTTTTACAATTTTTTTGGATATTTATTATAGCAAAAAGTAAAAAATATTGTATAGTGCAAAAAATAAAAACTGCAGAGGTGATCAAATACCACCAAAAGAAAGCTCTATTTGTGGGACAACGTTGTTGTGTACAACATCGCACAACCATGCAATTGTCATTTAAAGCTACACAGTGCCGCATCACAAAAAATGGCCTCGTCATTAAGGGGGAAATCCTTTCCGGTCCTTAAGTATTTAACTGGCAAAATTGATATAATTTTTTCACACAAATAGAGCTTTCTTTTGGTGGTATTTGATCACCACAGGGTTTTTTATTTTTTGCTGTATACAGTGCCTTGAAAAAGTATTCATACCCCTTGAAATCGTCCACATTTTGTCATGTTACAGCCAAAATCGTGAATGTATTTTATTGGGATTTTATGTGATTGTGACATGAAAGGAAAATGATAAATGATTTTCAATTTTTTTTCTTACAAATAAATATCTGAAAAGTGTGGCATGCATTTGTATTCAGCCCACTTTACTCTGATACCCCTAACTAAAATCTAGTGGAACCAATTGCCTTCAGAAGTCACCTAATCAGTAAATAGAGTCCACCTGTGTGTAATTTAATCTCCATATAAATAAAGCTGTTCTGTGAAGCCTTCAGAGGTTTGTTCGAGAACCTTAGAGAACAAACAGCATCATGAAGGCCAAGGAACACACCAGACAGGTCAGGGATAAAGTTGTGAAGAAGTTTAAAGCAGGGTTAGGTTATAAAAAAAAATATCCCAAACTTTGAACATCTCATGGAATACTGTTCAATCCATCATCCAAAAATGGAAAGAGTATGGCACAACTGCAAACTTACCAAGACAATGCTGTCCACCTAAACTGACAGTCCGGGCAAGGGGAGCGTTAATCAGAGAAGCAGCCATGAGGCCCATTGTAACCCTGGAGGAGCTGCAGAGATCCACAGCTCAGGTGGGAGAATGTGTCCACAGGTCATCTATTAGTTGTGCACTCCACAAATCTGACCTTTATGGAAGAGTGGCAAGAAGAAAGCCATTGTTGAAAGAAAGCCATAAGAAGTCCCACTTGCAGTTTACGAGAAGCCATGTGGGGGACACAGCAAACATGTAGAAGCCTTTAAGGTGCTCTGGTCAAATGAGACTAAAATTAAACTTTTTGGCCTAAAAGCAAAATGCTATGCGTAGTGGAAAACTAACACTGCACATCACTCTGGACACACCATCCCCACTGTGAAACATGGTGGTGGCAGCATCAAGTTGTGGGGATGCTTTTTTCAGCAAGGACAGGGAAGCTGATCAGAGGTGTTGGGAAGATGCAGGGCAAACTTAGAAGAAAACTTGTTAGAGTCTACAAAAGACTTGAGACTGGGGCAGAGATTCACCTTCCAGCAGGACAATGACCCTAAACATACAGCCAGAGCTACAATGGAATGGTTTAGATCAAATCATGTTCATGCGTCAGAATGGCCCAGTCAAAGTCCAGATCTGAATCCAATTGGGAATCTTTGGCAAGACATGGAAATTGCTGCTCACAGATGCTCTCCATCCAATCTGACAGAGCTTGAGCTATTTTGCAAAGAAGAATGGGCAAAAATGTCACTCTCTAGATGTGCAAAGCTGGTAGAGACCTCCCCAAAAAGACTTGCAGCTGTAATTGAAGCAAAAGGTGGTTCTACAAAGTATTAACGCAAAGAAGTTAAATACAAATGCATGGCACACTATTCAGATATTTATTTGTCAAAAAATTTGAAAACCATTTATTATTTTCTTTCCACTTCACAATTATGTGCCACTTTGTGTTGGTCTATCACATTATATTCCAATAAAACACATTTACATTTTTGGTTGTAACATGACAAGATGTGGACAATTTCAAGGGGTGTGAATACTTTTTCAAGGCACTCTAAAAGAAAACAGACTGAAAATTACAAAAATAAATGTTTCTACTTTCTGTTATAAAACATATCCAATAAAGTCAAATTTCTTCACAAATGTAGGCCTAAATGGATTTTCTGCTTGTCTTTGGTAAAAAATAAATCCCAAGAAGCGTATATTAATCAGTTTGTGTGAAAGTTATAGAGTCTACAAACGATTATATATATATATATATATATATATATATATATACACAGTCAGGTCCATAAATATTGGGTCAATTGACACAATTCTAATCTTTTTGGCTCTATACACCACCACAATGGATTTGATATGAAATGAACAAGATGTGCTTTAACTGCAGACTTTCAGCTTTAATTTGAGGGTATTTACATCCAAATCAGGTAAATGGTGTAGGAATTACAACAGTTTGTATAAGTGCCTCCCACTTTTTAAGGGACCAAAAGTAACGGGACAGATTAACAATCATAAATCAAACTTTCACTTTTTAATACTTGGTTGCAAATCCTTTGCAGTCAATTACAGCCTGAAGTCTGGAACGCATAGACATCACCAGACGCTGGGTTTCATCCCCGGAGATGCTCTGCCAGGCCTCTACTGCAACTGTCTTCAGTTCCTGCTTGTTCTTGGGGCATTTTCCCTTCAGTTTTGTCTTCAGCAAGTGAAATGCATGCTCAATCGGATTGAGGTCAGGTGATTGACTTGGCCATTGCATAACATTCCACTTCTTTCCCTTAAAAAACTCTTTGGTTGCTTTCGCAGTATGCTTTGGATCATTGTCCATCTGCACTGTGAAGCGCCGTCCAATGAGTTCTGAAGCACTTGGCTGAATATGAGCAGACAATATTGCCCGAAACACTTCAGAATTCATCCTGCTGCTTTTGTCAGCAGTCTCATCATCAATAAATACAAGAGAACCAGTTCCATTGGCAGCCCTACATGCCCACGCCATGACACTACCACCACCATGCTTCACTGATGAGGTGGTATGCTTTGGATCATGAGCAGTTCCTTTCCTTCTCCATACTCTTCTCTTCCCATCACTCTGGTACAAGTTGATCTTGGTCCCATCTGTCCATAGGATGTTGTTCCAGAACTGTGAAGGCTTTTTTAAATGTTGTTTGGCAAACTCTAATCTGGCCTTCCTGTTTTTGAGGCTCACCAATGGTTTACATCTTGTGGTGAACCCTCTGTATTCACTCTGGTGAAGTCTTCTCTTGATTATTGACTGACACATCTACACCTACCTCCTGGAGAGTGTTCTTGATCTGGCCAACTGAATTCTTCGGTCATCCACCACAATTGTTTTCCGTGGTCTTCCGGGTCTTTTGGTGTTGCTGAGCTCACCGGTGCGTTCTTTCTTTTTAAGGATGTTCCAAACAGTTGATTTGGCCACACCTAATGTTTTTGCTATCTCTCTGATGGGTTTGTTTTGTTTTTTCAGCCTAATGATGGCTTGCTTCACTGATAGTGACCGCTCTTTGGATCCCATATTGAGAGTTGACAGCAACAGATTCCAAATGCAAATAGCACACTTGAAATGAACTCTGGACCTTTTATCTGTTCCTTGTAAATGGGATAATGAGGGAATAACACACACCTGGCCATGGAACAGCTGAGTAGCCAATTGTCCCATTACTTTTGGTCCCTTAAAAAGTGGGAGGTACATATACAAACTGTTGTAATTCCTACACCGTTCACCTGATTTGGATGCAAATACCCTCAAATTACAGCTGAAAGTCTGCAGTTAAAGCACATCATTTAATTTCATTGTGGTGGTGTATAGAGCCAAAAAGATTAGAATTGTGTTGATGTCCCAATATTTATGGAACTGACTGTATATATACAGTATATTTGAAAATTGATCAGCCCTGATGTGCTATTATATCACATATCTTGAGGCTTTAAAATGCCAGCACAATACAAATACCCCCCAAATGATCCCTTTTCGCAAAGTAGACAGGCTGAGGTATTTAGTAAGGGGCATGCAGAGTTTTTTAAGTTGTATTTTTTTGTCTCAATTTTTGGGGAAAATTAAGAAATGAAGTAAATTTTTTTTTTACATACCGTCAACAGTGCAGTACAGCGACATCATATGACTGGTGTGGCGGTAATCAGGCATACTGGCTGATGACAGTGTGTTAAAAATAAATGAACAATGTATTATTAAATTTGTTAACATTTTTGAAACTTTTTTTTACCTTTTTTTCTCATTTACTATAGTTTTTACATACTTTTATCAGAGTAGTTCAGTGTCACCATAATGGAGGGGAGGGGTCATCAGGGATTTTTTTACACTTTGATTGCTGTTACCTTGATGATCACATTTTCAGCTGTCATGAATGGGTTTAATTCATAACAGCTGTGATTACTATTGTGATGCTGTGATTGATCCACAGCTATCACATGGTACAGGGTGCTGTGATTGGCCCAGGTACCATGTGATAGCTGAGGGCCAATCACATCATCACAATACTAAGCATAACTGCTATTATTGACACCCATTCATAACAGTTGTATTTACATTATGATCATGTGATCGCATAGCAATAATGTGACACCCTATCTGCCGCAATTTGCTGTGTCCAGTGGACACAGCGGTTGTGGGGGCGCACAAGTGTGCATGTGTAATGTACAGGTACATAACCTGGCCTGTAGCTGCCATCCACTCACAGTTAAACTACTGTGGGTGGGCAGCAAGTTGGTAATTAACCTAGTGTGTGAGAGGGGTTGAAGTACTTGTGAGGTTGTGGCAACAGTCAGAGAACCCATCCTATCCAGCGACTCCTGCGTGAGTAGCGCTACATAGACACATTATTGTGTTTTTTTTTATTACATGCCATAATATTCAGCTTCCACCTTCTGGGATCTGCGCAGGGTTGGTGCTCTCATAAGAAACTGCATGCATGGGAAGTTTGATAGTTTTGGAAAGAGGAACATCAAGCCAAGAGATATAAAGTAAATGTTCAGTGGTCTGATCTCCAGCTCTTCATGGGAAATGAAAGCACATCTCACCAGTGGAGTCACACCTGATGTGAATTCTTTGTTCTATCCAAAATTGAATCCAAAAAAGTTTATCCTGGAGCTGGGCTTTACAGGAAACTGTTTAGAAAAAACTTGTTTGGGGGGCTTACGAACAGGACTATATTAACCATAAGGCACATATAAAACCTTCATCCCTTTCTCTTGTAAACTGGTCTATACATTTAAAAGTGGCCATGGATAGGCTGCAAAGTAGACAGCATGCCTTCCCAAAAGTGAATTGTCTTATTTTTTTTTTTAGTACAATAAGTACGTGATAAATTGAGTGTATCTTATACAAAAGGATGTGAACATTCAGATGTGCCTAGTTTAAATATAGCTCTGCTTACAAACCTTTGGTAATGCAGTTCAAAACTAGCAAGGTTTCTGTTATAGTTGAAAAAACAGGGTGAATTGTGGGTGAATGCTAGGTAAATCTTATGCGAAAAAACATTTCGGTCTTATTTAAAAGAGTTCTTAATTTCTAAATGTTCTCCAGGATGGACTCATCCCTTTGTAAAAGAACGAAGGCGTCCTGCTATGCAAATCGGAGGTTTCTTTACCACATGCGGGTGAACATTAAAGCAAGCTATCATTCTGAGGATTTTTCCTCTGTGCAAGAGTTTTTATAGGTAAAAACAATAGCAAAAATATCCCAACAACATGGATAATGTTGTGTTGCCTTCAACAGGGAAATTTATTATGTTTGTTCTCCCTACAATATTAAGTTTGGCCCCTAGATGGATCCCGGAATAAATGTGCTGTTTTACAGAAGTTAGAAACTTAGCTTTAATAAGAGCTCCCATCGTATCTCATCCTGAGAAAGAAAAACAGTTGCATCCTGGGAGCTCAGACTCCATTTCAAAAACTGAGGGACAGGAAACCAGCCATCATCCCTGCAACACATGTTGGTAGAGTAAACCTACATCCCCTACAGGCAGCATCACTGGTGAGGATGGACTTATTGCCATCTGTAGCGTAATTATTTCATTGTTTTTTTGTATGTTTCTTACATTGATTGTATGTATTTCTCACACATTTCTGTTTTCCCCAATAGATTTACACCCGCTGTTTTTGTCATTAAAGTTTCAAGATTACATTCAGTCTAGTTTATTGCAGAATAGGAGGGTTTAGCTGCATGCTGACTAATGCCTCGTACACACCGGACGACGATCGCATTCAACACGTCGTACTCACGACCGTTGCATGCGGAATCGATCGTTTGTGGGCGCGCTTTCAACAGTCGAACATACGACGGTTGTGCATGGGAGTTGTATGAGCAGACTACAAAACTTGGTCGTACCAATAAGCTCGCATACGATCGTTGTATCGTGTGTAGAGCAGTTGGGTACAACAAGTTGTATTGTGCTAAACACGCATGCGCCAAGTCCACTTCAACTAATACGAAATTAGATGAAGGAGCCCAAAGGGGGACGCTACTTCCTCTTTATACGCTTGTTCGCGTCATCACGTTCGGCCGGCCGCAAGTTGTATGTACGACCGTCGGGTGCATGTCAGTATGCTATTTACATTATGCAACATATGATTCAATAAGGTCGTACGTGCGATCGCCGTCCCGTGTGTACGAGGCTTTACACACTGGGAAATGTGTAGCAAGGACAGAACAGATATGATGTATAACATTACCGAACCAATGAAATGTACACATTTTATACAGACAATAGGGGTTAACACATTTTTTTCTCTAGAAGGGCAACACCCCTGTTGTCCTCTGGCTGAAATCCAGATAGGGCAGCTATTCTGATTGACCAGCAGATATGAACTAACATATGACCAGATATTGATATTACAAAAGCATAAAGTAGAGGTTATCCTAACTATTATCTCAACTGTGTAACAGATGTTTCATAAACATATTTGAATAGATATAAGAAAGTCATGTCAGTCTGAAAGTCAGAAGATGGAGTCTTTAGCAAGATGGCAGAGAAAATAAAAAATGCAGTGTTAGTCTCTTAAGCAGAATAGTCTATCATATGTGAGGGCAAAGACCTTGTAAATGTTGAAAGGTTTCAGCTGGTACAAAATACACATCAGTGCAAAGTTTTAAGTTCAGTCATTTATAGCAACCAGTCAGATTACATCTTGTATTAGTCTGCTTTAAAAAAATGATTATAATTGCACTTAAAATTTGGAAAATCTTTACTGAATACATCTAATTTGTAGGCAGGCTATAGGCAGCTGCCTAAAAAAAGGAATGTACGGAATGTGTTAGTAAACAAGCTGGTCTGTCCAGGTTAGGGAAGGGTTAATGCTGGGTCTGCAGTTCCCACTCTTTCTGGGCTCTGCCTCTCTCCCTGTTTCATTTATAAAAGGGGGGGCGCTCTGCTCACTCACAGGGAGTCTGCATGGGAAGATGACAGAGACAAGCCATACAGATGTCATCTCCAGCTGCTTTACAGAGAGGGCTCTGCTCCAGATCCAGCCACATGGGAGCAGATGCAAGAGGCTCAAAGAAGAAGATATTACCCTTTACAGTCAGCAGCCACCCAGATGGTCCCTGGGGCTCTCCTGCCACAGCATGGACTTGTACCAAGCAATGTACTCTCACCTTTGCAAGCCCAGATAGCAAGCAAGTGCTGCATGTTTGAAAATGACCTGCTAAGCTATTGCTAGACTTGCCAGGCTTCACAAATGTATTGCACAATTGCAGCAAGTCTGCATTGAATGACTCCAGATCAACTATCTTTGCAAATATTCTGCAAGTCTGCTGCAAGCTCTGGTTCATTTACAGTATGTTGTGAGATAATCATCCCACCACTGAATTTGTGGCTGAATTTTCATGCTGTAGACTTGCAGAGCTCTTGCTGTAGACTCACCACTGCAGCTTTGCTCTTGCTAGAGACTTGCCACGCAAATTTGCTACAAGTTGGAAAAGTGTCAACTAGAACTCAAGTGCTCTACAAGTGTACAACTTGCCAGTGAAAACGTGCAGCAAGTTAATAGACTTCCAATTCAACACTGCCACAAATTTGTCCTTGCTATCTGGGAGGTATGCCTGGTCAGTCACACTACAAAAAAGCTAGTTAGGGATGGATGCATTGAACTGTGTTTACACTTAATCTGTTATGCTGCAAAACTTTTAGTAAAGTTTGTTAACTGTTTCCTGAGCCCGGTCTGAAGTCACTAAGGGGGTGCATGAGTGTCCTATTACAAATACACTACACTACTTTGGGTCAGTAAAGCACATACGGGGTAAGAAGCAGGTCAGTCGCAAAGGGGTTAACTCAACAAGGCGAGGAAAGGTAACGCTGTTGCTAAGGGTAACCAAGTGTAAGTTCAAGACACAAAGCAACCAGTCATTAAGAATGGTACCTTGTAAGCTGACAGGTCCTCTGGTAGGGGTCGATGTTTTGGCTCCCTCCATAGAGGTCTGTATCCCATAGCAACTGGGTCCAAACCCACGTTATGGAGATCTATGGTCTGGTCATGAGGTATGTAAAGTGGAAGAGTTAATAAGTACATGCATGAGGCCCCTGATATGTGCACGGCAGGACCCCATTCTGTTACTAGGAGTGAGGTAACAGAGGTGCGCCGGACTGGTGGAGTGGGCCCAGGCTCAGCATGTCCCTTCTAATGCAAGCATGTCCCTTCTAATGCAAACATATAAGTTACAAGTTGTTTTTCAGAGGAACTCTGCATTTTATTACTGCACACAGTGAAAGCTCACTTCTAAGTCAGTTAACTTCCTTGTGACCCTGCCCACACTTGCTGGCATAGCACAAGAACACAGTTGGCATACAGCTTGGAGGAGTTTACAAGGATACACTGTCGCCCACTCCATACCACCCATGGCTTTTCCTGTTTATAGGACAATATACATCATCAACTGATATCTTACACCTTTTTTTGTTCATATTGTATAGCCTGCAGCTTTGACATTCTGACTAAGATTTAAACCTCAAACAGTTCCATATGATGGGAGGAGAAAGAGGTGGGAGAGAGAGAGGTAGAAGTTACTGCTCTGAGCTTTTCACTTGTGTGTATATTTTCAGCTTTAGATACTGAGCTTTATAAACAACTGGCTTGTTAAAGAAACTAAGAGATAAGGTTAAAAGGCATGAAAAGCTCCTTCTGCTTACTGGATATTTTTATTCCTGACCTTAAGGCCCCTTTCACACAGGTGGACTGATCGAGTCCACCTGTCAGTTTTTTAGACAGACCCAATCAGACCATCCACTGCCCTCCATGGAGCGGCGGATGTCAACGGAGATGTGCCCGTTGACATTCGCGAACATCCCATCCGTTCCTATCCGTCAAAAACCAATTGACGGGGGATCCATTTCCCATCTGTCTGGTGGATCAGATCTTATGACCGCAGACCGTGTCTGTGTCCGCTCTGCATAAGCGGGGCATACACGGACAAGCCATCTGCATGCTTAGCAGGAATCAGCAGACAGATTCCCCGCTGAGTAGGCAGATTCCTGGCGGAGACCATCCCATGTGAAAGTCTATGTTTTTTGTCACGTAAATAGAGGGGATAGGGTCCTAATAAAAAAGAAAGAAAATATTTACCAAACTACTATACTTTCTCTTTAAGAGGGACTGTCATAGTCAGTATATCATCTGCAGAGTTTAAAAAAAAAACATCACTGTGGGTTTAATGCTGATAACTGGTGATAAGCAGAGTTAAGAGCCCTCATTTCCCCCCTAGAGTCAGTTGAAGTCAGATTTTAGTGGTTCAAGTGCAGAGGAGTCAGTCAGGAAGGCAAATTTAAGGAACAATTCCAGGCATTGGCATGTTACACATAGTTACATTGGTCCAGCTTGGTCTAATGTAACTATGCATACACCATACCTTGCCAATGCCCCTGGAAGCTGGAGATCACTGAAGTAGACACCACGACTTCAGTGATCTCCAATTGCTTCCAGGTTCTGCACCAAGCTGCTATTCTCCTGCTTTGTAAACACAGGAGGGTGGCTGCTCGACATGGGTGCCATTTAAAGAATACTTTGCATTTTCTGAATTAATCTCTGATTGGATGAGGTGAAGAGGCAATGCATCAGACTGCCCACTTAGCACGGGGCCCAGAAGCAAGTGGACGTCACTGGAGTAGTGGTGTCTACTTCAATGCTTTCCATTTTTCAGGGGCATCAGCCAAGTATGTTCTTAGGTATTATTCATTGTTACACTGGTTCGGGTTGTAACTACTGTATGTATAACATGCCTGGAATTCTTCATTACAATCGTTTCTGGTGTTTTATTCAGGGTGTAGTGCGCTGTAAATGGCTCCGGGCAGTTACTGACGGTCCTTTCACTTTTGCTGGGTACACATTTTCATTTTTTTTTTTGTTGAACCAGCTGGTCGAATGAAAAAAAAATTGGACAGATTGCTGCATCAACAACACAAGCGATGTTGATGCAGTGATTTCTCCCATTGAGACATAGTATTGTGACAGGGGTGACCACACCAGAACACACTGATCAGCACTTGCAGATCGCACTTGTTAGATCGACTTCTGTAGAACAGACAGTTGTACACATGGACAGAAATTTGACTGGTTCCTGCTGAACTGGCCAGTTTTAGGCCAGTGTGTACCGGGCTTATCCTGGAACTGTTCTTTTGCAAACTCAGCTTCATTACCTATGTAAAATAGATAAAATAAGATAAAACATTTAAAGCAATAGTACACAAAAAATAATCAAAGGCACAGAAAAAGAAAAAAAAAATAATACCCTGGCTTAAATCAAATAAACTCATTTATATACAAACAAAAAAAAAAGCTGCCTTTTTTCTAGCAAACTTAACCTGCGCAGTTCAGTGAGGGAAATTGAGAGTTTCATGCCTCTGCCAGATTTTGCTAGCCGGAAAGTCTAATTTCATTGCAAAATCAATTTTCCACAAAATTACTACACTCATTCCTACTGATAACTAGAAATGCTGGATGAATAAAGAAGGGAATGTATGCATTGAAGTAAAATAGAGAAAAAGACAGTAAAACCTTAAAATGCAATTTCCTTCCCACATACAATACACAGTATTCTATAAAGCGGAACTAAACTGTATCTAAGCACCACAAACTGAAAACACTATTTAATTCATTTTTAATATTTAAGGCAAACTTGCCCATCCATCCATATCTCCATGCTTTATTTTGTGAGAAATTACTTTGCAAAACACCCCCCTATCGCTTCCAGCTGCAGCCTTTAGTAAGGGCAGATAATTCATGTAGCATTTGCTTCCTGGAATAAATCTGCCCTTAGGTCAGGGATGCAGGCAGGAGGATGCGCTTAGCTGAGAAAGCCCTTCTTCCCCGTCTCCAGATGAAAGGAAAAAAATGTTCATGAAGACTCCTGGAATGCATGGCATCATTATGGCCTAGGCTAGAAACCAGGAAGCAACTGAAGAAATGTAAAAAAAAAAGGTTAAAACAGGTAAATACAGTATCTCACAAAAGTGAGTACACCCTTCATATTTTTGTAAATATTTTATTATATCTTTTCATGTGACAACACTGAAGAAATTACACTTTGCTACAATGTAAAATAGTGAGTGTACAGCTTGTATAACTGTGTAACTTTGCTGACCCCTCAAAATAACTCAACACACAGCCATTAATGTTTAAACCACTGGCAACAAAAGTGAGTACACTTAGCCATTTGACCTCCCCAGTGTCATCGCTCTCACTCTCTCATACTGGTCACTGGAGGTTCAACATGGCACCTCATGGCAATGAAATCGCTGAGGATCTGAAAAAAGAATTGTTGCTCTACATAAAGACAGCTTAGGCTATAAGAAGATAGCCAAGACCCTGAAACTGAGCTGCAGCACGGTGGCCAAGACCATACAGCGGTTTAACAGGACAGGTTCCACTCAGAACAGGCCTCGCCATGGTCACCAAAAGAAGTTGAGTGCACATGCTCAGCATCATATCTAGAGGTTATCTTTGGGAAATAGATGTATGAGTGCTGCCAGCATTGCAGCAGAGGTTGAAGGAGGAAGCCTCTTCTAAAGATGATGCACAAGAAAGCCCGCAATAAATTTGACAAGCAGACTATGGGCATGGATTACTGGAAGCATGTCCTGTGGTCTGATGAGGCCAAGATAAACTTATTTGGTTCAGATGGTGTCAAGCATGTGTGGCAGCGACCAGGTGAGCAGTACAAAGACCAGTGTGTCTTGCCTACAGTCAAGTATGGTGGTGGGAGTGTCATGGTCTGGGGCTGCATGAGCGCTGCCGGCACTGGGGAGCTACAGTTCATTGACGGAACCATGAATGCCAACATGTACTGTGACATACTGAAGCAGAGCATGATCCCCTCCCTTTGGAGACTGGTCTGCAGGGCAGTATTCCAACATGACAACGGCCCCAAACACCTCCAAGACAACCACTGCCTTGCTAAAGAAGTTGAGGGTAAAGGTGATGGACTGGCCAAGCATGTCTCCAGACCTAAACCTTATTGAGTATCTGTGGGGCATCCTCAAATGGAAGATGGAGGAGCACAAGGTCTCTAACATACACCAGCTCCATGATGTCATCATGGAAGAGTGGAAGAGGACTCCAGTAGCAACCCGTGAAGCTCTGGGGAACTCCATGCACAAGAGGGTTAAGGCAGTGCTGGAAAATAATGATGGCCACACAAAATATGGACACTTTCACTTAGGGTTGTGCTTACTTTTGTTGCCAGCGGTTTAGACAATAATGGCTGTGTGTTGAGTTATTTTAAAGGGACAGCAAATTTACTCTGTTATACAAACTGTACAATCACTACTTTACATTGTAGCAAAGGGTAATTTCTTCAGTGCTGTCACATGAAAAGATAGAAACAATTATTTACAAAAATGTGAGGGCTGTACTCACTTTTATGAGATACTGTATAGTATACCTTTCTATCTATTTACTAATGATAGCAGCATATGGATTAAATATAGTCATTATTGACTGAGAGAGTTTAGTTCCACTGTAAGTAATCATCAGATCTCAGGTCTATTGAACTTAGTTTAATTTTAGCCCTAAAATCTATTCCTTGCCACCTCATTTTTAAGCCTTTGTATTGTTTTCACAAATGCCACCAAATTGATAGCAGCTAATGATTATAATGAAGCCTGCAGACAGTGACTTGATTAGTAGATGTGTTTGTGATATTACAGTGATGTTATATCACTGGGACTGATAGAATGGATGATTTCATCTTTGTTCAGCCAACTTATGTTGTAAAGGTCATGTCATTAATTATATCACCTATTGTTATATGACTTACAATACTTGTTCTCATCACATCATTTATGTCATCCATTGCAATGTCACCAAGTGGGATGTAATGAAGTCACCTTATCAATTATTGAAACTGCAATATTGTTAGCATATGCAGTATATGCACGTTTGACTTAAAGTAGGTGTACACCCTAACTGAGTGATGCTGTCATAAATGGTTTTCATGTTCTTTTTCCTTTTAGAAAATACTGTTCACCTATTTTACTATACTTATTGCATCTCAGTGCTGCTGATCTCTTGCAGTCTCACTGCAGCCACTTCTTATCTACATGCATGTACCCTAGCAGTGGCTTCACTTTTTTCTGGGTGACCTTCTTCATAGTGACAAGAATGTAAAAAATCTGCATAAGGAGTGTCTGCACAAACAATTAAAAGAGAAGTATGTTTTTTTTTTTCAGAATTATACTTACCTAGGTGGTTGCAGCATTAGTGTCCCCCCCCCCCCCCCCGGCTCTAACACTGAGAATCGAGCGATCAAACACCACCAATTATTCAGTTCTCAGGGCTCCTTGAGCAGAGAGCTGGTGACTGTCAGTCACTGCTGTCTGCTCTGCCCCTCCCTCGCTCACTGGGCTGTGGAGGGGGTGGGAGCGGTCAGCTCAGGCTCTCAGCGGCTTCCTGAGAGGCTGAGCTGGGTGCCGGTCAAGGCATGTGGGTGAATCCTGAATTCATTGTTGCAACCTTGTCTGAGCCTGGACCAGCTCTGTGACATCAGTTGACAGCTGGCTTCAGCCCGGCTGTCTGCTGAAAATGGGTCACAGTAGTGCAGAGCGAACTACAGGAGAAGTACAGCCAAACAAGCTTTTAAGGTTTCACTGAAGTGCTTAACCACTTGCCGACCGCCGATCGGCATCTGACGGCGGCAAAGTGGCTCTGTAAGGCGAAACGCCGTCATACGACGGCGGCCGCCAGATCCCGCACGCTCACTGTGTCCGGGGAGGGCCAGGGAGTGGGTGCGGCGACTTCGATTGCCGCCGGCCACCCGCGATGCCCCCCCGGAGTGAAGGAACGGAGGTCCGTGTAAGTAAACACGGACCTCCGCTCTGTGTGAGGGGGAAGGGCTGTGATCACAGCCTTCCTGTACCTGAAGGCTGTGACCACTTCCCTTCCCCAGCTAGGGCAGTCCCCATACAGTTAGAACACGCCCAGGGAACATAGTTAACCCTTAGAGCGCCCACTGCAGGTTAACCCCTTCACTGCCAATGGCATTTACACAGTAATCAGTGCATTTTTATAGCACTGATCGCTGTATAAATGCCAATGGTCCCAAAAAAGTGTCAAAATGTTCCGACATGTCCGCTGAAATATCGCAGTATCGCTAAAAATCGCAGATCGCTGCCATTATTAGTAAAAAATAAAAAATAAAAAAAACCCCAAAAATGAATTCTCATCATCCGTAAACGCGACCACTTTTGCGCAAACCAATCAATAAACGCCGATTGCAATTTCACTTCCCCAATTGGACGTCACCCGCGAGATTCCCAATTGATACAAGGGACCCGCACAAGATTGACATACCCCTGACGGGAT
>BLSH010135775.1:283722-295199 GCA_018402905.1 Glandirana rugosa
TACGCTATGTGAAACTTTTATCTATTTCTGGGTATCCTATTGAGTTAACTGTGCTTATGGAAGTGGGAGCACCAGCGAAGCACTAACAGACTATCAATGCAGATGGGCGTATTGAAAGAATGTGTCTGGTAAGTGAGCATTCCAGAGGGAGTGGATCACCTGCGGTGCTGTGAGGAATCTGGTGGTTGGCTCACTATCATTCTGGTTGATCTTTCTACGCACGGATTTACTCGGATTTCCTACTTTTCATGAACTGTCCTTTTTGAAAGCGCTGTAGAGACACTGGTGCATTGGACGTTGTGGACTCTTTTGATGATTTTGAAGTGTTTCTTCTTTTTTATGGTCTATTTACATTTAATACGGCTGCATTCTTAAAGTTGTCTGAGTTTGTGGTATTGTTGGCGCTGATTAGTGTGATTAATAGGAGGATTAAGGGAGTTGCACTATACAATATTAAAAAATACATACTCACCTGCATGCTGCAGCACTTGTCTGATGCTGCAGCTGTCTTCCACCAGCTCTAAGCCTGAGAACTGAGTGATCACATGACTGCTAATCATTCAGTTCTCAGTCAGGGTGGAGAGCAGTGACAGCCAGTCATCGCTCTCTCTGCCACCCCCACAGGGTTAAATGAAACACCGGGCTGGAGAGGGTGTGGGCGCAACTGACTTCGGCTCTCAGTCATGCATGGAGAGAATCAACTGTCAATCAGTCAGCTGGGTGGATGCCGACAATATAGTCTTTTTAGTTTGCTGTCAGCTGACTCTAGGTCACAGGAGTGCAAAAGTAATTGCACTCCTGTGACCCAGAAGAGAAGTATAACCAAAACAGCTTTGGCCATACTTCTCTTTTAAGAATAAAATACTGAAAAGAATGAAATGGTCTTTAAATCAGAACTCCGGGAAAAAACATTTTTTCCATGTTCTTGTTGCCGATCTTCTGCCTTCACTGACTATGCCATCCATCTTCTTCTGAGTTCTGTAATTACTCTGCAGCAGCTTGATGATTTTGCTGAAAAACCTTTATTGCCCTGTGATTTTCTGTTTGTAAGACCACTGGCTGCTATTCCTCCTGTATCCTCAGCCAGTGGTCCTGTCACTTCCCAATAGTAGTTCTCCACAGCAAGCAGGGACTTGTATTCTGTCCCCACTTGCTGTAGTGGGTGGAGGGGTCTCGCAGCCCCTGGTCTGTACCACCCATGGAAGTGGTGTTCTACTCCTCCTCTGCTCCCTGCCAGCACCGCCACCCCCACTGAGGCCACACTTATGGGCACTGATAGGCTGCACTGATGGTCACTGAGGCCACACTTATGGGCACTGATAAGACTGCACTGATAAGCAGTGGCCACTGTCCACTGCTTAACTGACATTGTCCAGTGCCAAATATCTGCAAAGTTTGCAGTCATTTTTTATGTCTTATTTTCTGTGTGATGTGTATTATATGTGACGTTACATATCACAGAGACCGATATTGCGGTAATATTGAAATTTATTGAGATTTCCATACATTAGAGGGTTCCATCATTATTGTGTTATTGATTAGTAAGTTAGTGCAAACATGCTTTGCATTTATAAGGCTGTAATCTACCTATTCTGCTGTGTGTTACTGCGTAGTGTGGCTGGCTGCAGAATGAGGGGCGTGATTCATGTTGAAGTGGGTGAGCTCACATTTAACATGTACAGGTCTAGTGTACCCTCCCACATTCATTGCAATTTACAAAGCTTCATGGGAAATGTAGTTTGAGTACAATGTAGAGAGAGGAGAGGATATGATGTAATTACTGTTCTAACAGCTCCTCCTTGGCAGATGCATTTTTTGAATTAAAAAGCTAACTTCCTGAAAATTCAATTAGACTTTTCTCTTCAATGGTAAGGAATTTCACAAATGTAATAACTGTTTAGTGTTTTGTGTGGGGGGATTTTTTTTGCAAATCCCAGAGTTCTGCTTTAATGCTGATGACATATTTGACAAAGCAATAGAGTTCCATATAGTTTCTATAGATTACTACTTAGTATATTGGACATCATATATAAAAAGAATCTTATCTACATATCTGATATGGTAGCAAAGTTTGAAACCACATGGGAAACTTGGGCCCACTATATGGAAATCCCCTTGATACCTGGAGCTCCACAATGACTAACCTCTCGAACCACAATTGCTGATAGGCTCACCTGCCCCCTTTGCCCCTTTTTTTTCTTCCTTACTCTAAGACCTACTCCCTCTCCTTCTTTATGCTCCTTCTTCCCTTTTCCCCTCTCTCCAGATCTTTAGGGCAGTAGCCCGTTACAGTCCTCAAGTCATAGTTGGAAGTGATTCCGCAGGTTATGTACTGACCTGTTCTTTCCAAGAAGCAATTGTACATCTCAGGGAAATAAAACCGTTAGGTCGCACCATATATGAGACTAAACAGGAAGGGCCTCCCTGGGGTGTCCTCCTAGTTGAGGCACCGCAGGGACACCATTGCTTCATTGAAAGGTCTTTTCGCCCTTCCCCTACAGGGGGTAGGGCTATCTGGAAGTGTTGGGAGGTTAGTTCCCCAGCACAGCATGATCCCTTTAGGGGTGCTGGGCCACTGCCTCTCTCTGATAATTTTGGACTCCCTGCCTCAGGGAGGTAGATATGCTTATATGCTTATGTAATTTGTAAAGAGTGAAGGTGCACTGGTTTCACAAGTTTCCTTGTATTTTGTATTTCAAATGGACTTGTTATTGTATATGTCTTTGTAAAATGGAAAGAAAAATTATTGAAAGAAAAAAAATCTTATCAGTACAGTCAGAAAGTCTATCAGCCAGCTAGTGGATGGAGAAATCCATGCAGAAGTAGAACAACTTGGATGTTAGTGGTTTATTGTCCTAAAGTGCGTGCACAATCTGACCATATGCATAGAGTTGAGCGAACCCGAATTGTAAAGTTCAGGTTCGTACCTGTAAAGTTTGGGTTCGTACCGAACCTGGACTTTTCAAAACAAGTTCGGGTTCGGGTTCTGGTATTTTATTCCACGTGTTGAATAGCTGCCAAGGGCAGCCAATTAACAAGTGTTTCACTGGTTTGCCCTTAGAAGCCATCACAGCCATGCCTACTAATGGCATGGCTTTGATTGGCCAGTGCATCATGTGACTCAGCCTCTATATGGGGCTGGAGTCACCGTGCTGCATGTCATATGCTCTCAGGCTAGTTTAGGGAGAGGATGCTGCTGGCTCTGTGAGGGACAGATTGCAGATATTATATAACATCTCATCCTGCATTACTGAACGATCTGATTGTGGACTAGGCAGAGATTACTAACACTGCTGCTTTGAGGGACAGGTTATTGTTTTAAATCATCTCCAAGTTCTATAGGAAAAGGTTCCAGCTGTTGCTTTAAGGGACAGATTATTGTTCTAAAATCATCTCCAAGTTCTATAGGGAAAGGTTCCAGCTGTTGCTTTAAGGGACATATTATTGTTTATTGCACAAAATTAAAAAGTGCATCTACATTACTGGTTTAAAAAGGAAAAAAAAAAATATTCCAAAAACGACATTTGCAGCCAACGGTGCATTTCTTGCACAAAAATAAAAAAAATGTCTACATTGCTGGTTTAAAAAAAAAAAATTCTAAAAACTACATTTGCGGCCAGCGGTGCATTTCTTGCACAAAAATAAAAAAACAGTGTTGGCTACCTCCTCCTCCTCCACTGCCACTTCCACCGCCTCCTCAACCTCCAACTCCACATCCACCTCCATTTTTTATTTTTTTATGTGATTTTAGCTTAAAAATTATTTTAAGTTATTTCCCTATCCCCATTTCTTTGTAGGGCACTTGTCCGACTCTTACCCCCATTTTCCTTCCTTTTGCAGACCTCTAGGACTTGCCAGGACTTTGTTACAGCCATTTTTGTGCCTAAAAGTTTGGGTCCCCATTGATTTCAATGGGGTTCGGGGTCCGGAATAAAGTTCGGGTCAAGTTTGGTCCCGAACCCAGACTTTTTCCCGAAGTTCAGCCGAACCTGCCGAACCAGGTGTTCGATCAAATCTACATATGCACACATTTGTTATTTTTTGCTCCAAGTTCAGAAAAAGACTTCCTGTGTCCCCATTAGAGAGATTTACCCTCTCTATTTATCCTGGTGACTGTTTTAATGGAAAGTGACAGAAAACCCAAATTTTGAGTGATCACCAGAAGAGAAATAGGTGGGAGGGATTACCTCTACTGTTAAAGGTAAGTAAACTTCCTCTGCAAACGTTTACCCATAGGTAAGCCTATAATAAGGCTTACCTATAGGTAGTGAAAATATCTCCTAAACCTGTACAGTTTAGGAGATATTTACAATGCATGCAGCCAATGACATCACTGGCGCATGCGCTCTGAAGGAACGGTGGCTCCCACACAGCAGTGACGTCATCGTGGCTCTGGCCAATCACAGCGCCGGAGCCCGTGAACTCCAGGAAAGATGTCGGCCGTGACAGCGGTATGCGGAGTCCGCTGCAACAGCTTCATTCTAAGGTAAGTATTTCATAATGAGCTAGTATTTTTTTTTCTTCTGAGGTTTACAATCTCTTTAAGACTCTGGGACAGAAAGTGAAGGCAAGTCTCCCCTTCAATGGGACACAAATGGCAATTAAAATCTGATAGGGACTAAGGCTTTCTCTATCCTGTTTTTTTATGTATGAAATAACTGACTTCCCTTGCACTTGCTGATTTGGGGTGTTGCCTTTATAAACAATGAAAACAGTTAACAAGAGCAAAGTGGGGAGTATGTGCTTCTTTGAACACAGTCTACAGCATGACATGTGACTCCACCGAGGTTAATGAAAGCAGTGATCATATTTGTCAGCAAGTACAAATGAACAAAATGTTATGTTAGAAAGTTAAGCCTCGTGCACACGCTGCAATTGTCGTACGACCGCACGTCCAACTTTTCCCAAAATCGGCTGTCCATGATTTTGTCTAGCGAACTGGCGGGACTAAAGTGATCATTCGACAAGGCGAGTGTAGTGACGTGATACGAACGTATAAAGAAGAAGTACATTTTTCGTGCATCGCCCTTTGGGCCCCTTCCGCTAATTTCGTGTTTACACGTCCGAACACTTCCGACTCATTTCTGGGTTCCGAACATGCGTGTTTGTACTTACAACTTTTGTTTGTCCAAATTCTGTAAAGACGAGCCCAACATCGGACGACTCCTTGTCGGCAGACAAAAGTTTTTCTATTCTGCTCATGCAACTTTTGTTGGACAATAATTCAAAATCGGCTGTGGAATGGAGCGTACTAACAGTCAGATTATTGTACGACAGGCTGTCGTACAACAATTTTTGGCCAATAATTGTACCGTGTGTACAGGCCTTAATATTCGTGTACCCAAATTATAAGAAACCTATTTCAACATTTAGCTCACCACGCTATTTGCTTCTAGAAAGGCTTATGCAAGGATACATTGCATTTCCAGGAGTAGGCAAGGTTACTGTTGTTCAACCTTGTTTACAAAAATAACCCCCAGTTTTGCAGAGGTGTCAGCAGTGACAATGATGATGATGCATGGCTATCCTTTTCCTACTAAATTAATTCAGCTGCAGAATCAGACAGGCTTAAACATATGGCAACCTATATGATTTTGCAGGGTATGATTTCCTAAGCAGGAGTGTCCCTAGTCTAAATGTAATGTGGCAGTTAGGCTGTAGTCAGCCTGAGCTTGGATTTTTGTAGTCTACTTTTGTTGGGGCTTCTCCAAGTTTAGTATATTATGTGCTTCTTCCTGTTGTTGAGGAGAAGAGGCTATGTCTGGAGTTTGGTGCCTCCCAGGTCTGCCTGGATCTGGGTTTTTGGGTATCCTGTGCCCTAACCCTCTTTCCTTAACCGCTTGTCGATGGCTGATCGGCAATTGACGGCGACAGTGTGGCTCGATAGCGTGGATCGCCGTCATATGACGGCGGCCGTGAGATCGAGCCCAGTGAGTGCGCACACGCACCGCCGGAGGCGCGCCCACACGCTCACTGTGTCCGGGGAGGGCCAGGGAGCGGGTGCGGCGGATTTGATCTCCGCCGGCCACCCGCGATGCCCCCCCGGAGTGAAAGAACGGAGGTCCGTGTAAGTAAACACGGACCTCCGTTCTGTGAGAGGGGGAAGGGCTGTGATCACAGCCTTCCTCTGCATGGAAGGTGTGATCACTTCCCTTCCCCAGCTAGGGCAGTCCCCCTACAGTTAGAACACGCACAGGGAACACTGTTAACCCTTAGAGCGCCCCCTGCAGGTTAACCCCTTCACTGCCAATGGCATTTACACAGTAATCAGTGCATTTTTATAGCACTGATCGCTGTATAAATGCCAATGGTCCCAAAAAAGTGTCAAAATGTTCTGACATGTCCGGTGAAATATCGCAGTACCGCTAAAAATCGCAGATCGCCGCCATTACTAGTAAAAAATAAAAAAAAATAAAAACCCCAGAAATTAATTCTCATCATCCGTATACGCGGCCACTTTTGCGCAAACCAATCAATAAACGCCGATTGCGATTTTTTAATCACAAATATGAGGAAGAATATAAATCGGCCAAAACCGATGAAAAAAATGTTTTTTTATATTTTTTTTTTGGATTTGGATTTTAGCAAAAAGTAAGAAATTTGGGTTTTTTTGCAAAATTGTCGCTCTTCTTTTCTTTATAGCGGCGATCAGAAATGACGCAGCGGTGATCAAATACCACCAAAAGAAAACTCTATTTGTGGGAAAAAAAGGACGCAAATTTTGTTTGGGTACAACATCGCACGACCGCGCAATTTTCAGTTAAAGCGACGCAGTGCCGAATTGCAAAAAAGGCTCCGGTCCTAAAGCTGGAAATCCTTCCGGTCCTTAAGTGGTTAAGTAAATTGTGTTCTAATATGCACTTTAAATTTTCTAAAGTAACTGATGCCCAAGTTATTCTACCTCACAAGGAGTCAAAAATTCTACACTGAGACTGGAGATGCTAGTTCACGGAGCCGCCTGCGGGTCTTCAACTATCTTCCACAGGTAAGGCAGTGCTACACTTGATTGAAGAGACAGAAGAGTATCAACATTGTTAAACACAGAAAAATGTATTGGACAGCCAGGCTTCTGGAACCATGTTTTGGTAACAAAATAAATTACATTTGTGTTTTGTTTGCTGCAAACAAAGTTTCATTGCATACCTCACAACTTTCTGAGATCACATAAAGATACTTTACAGCAAAAAGTATGTAGGCTTATGCCCCGTACACACGTTCCGAAAATCGGACGACAGATCGTCCATTTTTTTTTGTATGCTAATCTCAGATCGAATCGGAAGAGTGTACTAAAGTCACGAAAATTATCGTACGACAGAATAAAAAATCTGAAGTGATGTCATGTGTTGCAGTGTATTTTTGGAGGACACTGTACTGATTAAACGAAAATCGTATGATCTGGTATCGTAAGAGAAACATTTTCGTGGTTGCGCGATCTAATAATATCGGATGAACTGTCATGATCGCCTCTCAAAAGCTCTGTACTAACAATCCGATTATCATACGATCGATTCAAAAGCGGGATTCTGCGTCCAATTTTCAGATCGTGTGTACGGGCCATAAGTATAGTACCATAATTTTGGCATATAAATATTGTCCGTTTTTTTTTTTTTTTGCATGCTAATCTCAGATGGAATCGGAAGAGTGTACTAAAGTCACGAAAATTATCATACGACAGACTAAAAAAATCTGAAGTGATGTGTATTTGTATTGTATTTTCGGACGACAACTGTACTGATTAAACGAAAATCGTACGATCTGGTATCGTAAGAGAAACATTTTCATGGTTGCCCAACCGAATAATATTGGATGAACTGTCAGGATCGGCTCTCGAAAGCTCTGTACTAACGATCCGATTATCGCGCGATCGATTCGAAAGCGGGATTTTTTGTCCGATTTTAAGATCGTGTGTACGGGTAGTACCATACTTTTGGCATATAAATAATTTTATAGACCTGGTTATGAGTAAGCGGACGGAAGGTCAGTGAAACGCGTCAACCCATCTGAGTCTGTGGCTGTAGCCTTTGTCTGCCTGGTTGTCACTTGTAGGATTCTTGTATTCACAATAAAAGTCTTGATGCTCATCACTTCCAGAGTGCGGTCTCTACTTGCTATTTCACTTCGCTGAGGATATGTGTTAGAGATATTCCTACAATGTAAGCTCTAATGAGCAGGACCCTCTGATTTTTCCTGTATTGAATTGTTTTGTAACTGTACTGTCTACCCTAATATTGTATAATGTTCTGCAAACTGTTGGCGCTATATAAATCCTGTAAAAAAAATATATATGTTTTAATTTCCTTTCCACATTTTGCAAAAACTTCTGGAAAAAAAATTATACGTTCAAAAGACTCAGTATGCCTCCCAGAATATATGTTGCAGTGTTTGCTTTTGCAAAATGGGGTTGCTTTGTGGGTAATTCCACTGCCCTGGTGCTCTAGGGCCTTTAGAAATGTGATAGGTAGTCAGGAAATTATATGTGTAATTTATGTCCCTAGATCGTCTGGAGATGCTACTTGGATGTTGGGCTCCTGTATGTGTCAGGGATCCAGCAAGGGTGATCAGATCAGTTGGCTGCACCTTAAGGAATCAAGACCAGATGAATAAGTAAACAATATGCTTATTAAGAAAATGACACAAGAGGAAAATAAACATAACAATGAAAACCCTAAGTAAATAACCTAACTAACTATACCTAACTAACTATATACAAGTGGGGCAGGCAAGACAAGCAGAGACAAAAGACAAGGGGAGGAGGAAGCCAGTTAGTGGCAGCAGGAAGCAGGTTCCAGGGGACAGGTCTCTGGATCAGGGTACAAGGAACAGGAACAGATCAGGTTCAGGCAGGGACACTACTTGCAGGGAAAATACTGAAGCCCCGAGCCTCAGTGAAGAGTCGGCTTATATACCCCCAGCAGTCCATATCAGGTAAGAAGAGCAAGTGCGTGCACAGTCCAAAAATTCTAAAGACCAAAGGAAAATGTATCAAATTAAAAGTGCACATATACACAATACTCATAAAATGAAAAAAAAGGGAGTGCGCATGCGCCGGCTTCCCGTACAGACGCTCTAGACGGGAGCTCCGACCCGCTCCAGCCACAGACCGACACAAGCAACCATCGGTGCGGTGACAGCACACGGCAGCTCTCCCTAATCATCCGACAGCCTGATAAGCTGGATCCCCCGCGGGAGGAACAGAAAAAGAAGGAGGTAAACCGTAAACTATCATTCGGCCTGCAGGCCCCAGACCACTCCAAGATGGCGGCCGCAACGGCGCCTTCTCCTCATGCTGGATTCGGAGGGTTCCCAGCTGCAGCAGACCTCCCACCAGACACCCCTGAGGGTCGCAGGCTTCCCCTCTCCCCAACAGTAAATGGTCACCCACAGAATCTCTCTTGAGACATGCTATGGAGGAAGCAATGCAGACTTCAATGCAATCCCCATTACCAAACAGCCCGCTTCCACTCTCAGGGCTATTCACCCCAAGCTTCCCGGTCCCGGGAGGGACATCAGATATGACTTTACTTTTATCTAAATTCTCAGATATGCTCGCATCAGGCCTAGCTCAACAAGCAACGCAGATCACAGAGACAATCAAAATGGATCTCCAAAGCTCAGGCTCTAGAATTGATACCCTGGAGCAGGCAGTGGACTCCACTATTGCAAAAACCAACCAAAATTATTTTTGCATCCAGTCTCTCCAAGAACAACTAGACTCAGCCCTGGCCAAATTGGAGGATCTCGAAAATCGTAACAGGAGGTGCAACTTTTGTATCAGGGGGCTCCCTGAAACATTCAAGGACTCCCAGAAAGTGGTCAAAGCTCTACTCACTGACTTACTTCCAGGTATCTCTGATATTAAACTCGAGATTGACAGGGCCCACAGAGCACTTACCCCGCCTCGTCAAGATGGTTTACCCCGTGATATTATCGTTAAACCACATTTCTTCACTGTGCGAGAGGAGGCCCTCAGAAAAGCCAGAGAAACAGTACCACTCCACTTTCAAGGCCACCCAATTCAGCTATATGCTGATCTCTCTCCAACAACCATCCAAAAAAGAAGGAACCTGAAACCCTTGCTTGAAGTCCTCATAAAGAAAGACATTAAATACAAATGGACATTCCCATTCCGCCTGGTATTCCAATATCAAAACAAATCCCATGGCTTTGTAAACTTCCAAGATGGTGAACGCATCCTTCTACAACTGGGCCTCATATCCCATGAACTTAATCCACCCCCCAACCTCAGCACGTCCAGGATCCTCCAAGAGACCGCCACCGGGCAGCCCCATAACCCCAATATGGAACAAGCAGCAAGCCAAAAGACAACGTGATCAACCACCACAGGGATGAACTGTGCGACTTTGAGAGCAATACTCTCCTATTCACCCTCCATTAGGAAGATAATCTCCTTACTCCCCTACCCCACGGGGGATTCAAGATCTGAAACTGTTTAGCCTTACGGGCTACCTCTCATTGCAGGCATGACAGTCCTTCAGGCTCTCACTGCTTACAATGTCTTCAGTTTTTATACAAGTTCTAAAATTGCTACGTTTTCTTATTTGTTGGTTTCGCACCTAAATTTATTTTTGAATATACCTAATCATCTGGGGGCTCCTGAGGGCCTCCCCCAGGTGATTAGTTGGTGTCGGTAGGCTGGAGCAGTTACGCTCGCCTCCCCCCTGTCGTGACTCAGAGAGTAAGAGTACTCACTGACTCGGACAGGACTGCAATCCATCCCGGATTGCCTCTTGCTTAGTCTTCCCTTTTTAAGGGATCTAGTAGGACTGGGAAGATCTCCTTATCCCAGACTACTTAGGGACGCCTTGGTTGGAATTCCCCAATTGTCCCTATCTCTTCTCATGTCTCCCTCTCTTTATCCTTTTGTTCCTCCCTCTCTTCCTTTATTTATACATACCTTTTTCACTTTCTCTCCCCAGGAGTCTGGATGGGCCCAGCCCATCCCAAAGAGATCTTTACCAGGTGATGATAATCTATCGCAATCGGCTCCAGGGCCCACTCTTAGAATCCAGGTAAGCCCTTTCCTAGTCGATCTACTATATTTTACTAACCGATGATGGCTCCACATGACCTCTCACAACCTGTTATCAAGGTGGCATCCCACAACACTCAGGGCCTCAACTCCCCCACGAAAAGACATAAAGCGCTCCATTACTGCAAACCTCTCTTCCTAACGATGGGGAGAGAAGAAGCTCAGACGTAAACTGTCCTTCTTCCACCCCATAAACGCCACATTCTTTAAGCCCACCTTAAACCACAGTTTCACACAGAGGACATTCTCATGTTATAGTTACAAAGATGAACGCATCATTACCTCGCGAAATACAGAAAAGCACCCCCTCAACTCCGGGACTCACAACACCCTACGGTGGAACTATTGTCCAACACTCTCCAGTACACCTCGGTAGTAGCCAATCATTTTATATCATCTAGCTGATCCTTTCCCGAATGGACCTAAG
>BLSH010135775.1:305870-352653 GCA_018402905.1 Glandirana rugosa
GTGTCCACCTACTGTAGTAGTTTGACACTACGTAAAGCACCCGCACAGTCGATGCTACAGGACTATCGGCACGGGGAAGAAGTCCGTGTTGTCTAGATGACCATATCGACCTAAATAAATTACTTACTGTTTTCCCTTTTCTTTCTTTCCTTTTTCCCCTTTTTTCCCCACCCCCCTTTTTTGTTTTGTTCTTTCCTTCCCCTTTTATATTATTTCCTTTTTCCCCAGGAGACATGTACCAATACATGCAGTATATATAACTACATGTCTCTCATTTGTTAAATGTTTTTTATGCGTATTTATGCTGTGTTTATTACATACCATGAGTGTTTTTAAATAATGTGCCCCCGCTGTTTTTTGCCCTGCCCCTAGTTGTTTATAAGGCATATTGTCCAGCTATACCAGTAGATCTGTTGTGCCTGAAGAAGGGGCACGGCTATCAGGACATCGTAGCTGACACGCCCACGAAATGCATCACAGTTTGATGATGTCATCCACCTGTGCTGTCTCTCTCCTGCGGACGAAGTACACCACTGCCCAGCTGGTTTCTCCATCATCCAGAGCGTCCTGCGCTCCATGCAGTTCATACTGATGGCTGTCCACAATCCCAGGATTGGATTGACCAGATCACCATCCCCGGAGATCATTCCGCTTGATTTGCCTATTCATGTTCTCCATTCTGTGAGTTACCAATTGGCACGTGCAATAAAAGATTGTTTTTAATACTACACTTAGAGGCACCTCTCTCCTTCCTTTTGTTACAGTCCATATCAGGTGCAGCCCAATTACCTATATGGTCCATCTGCCGGGAGACACCCACTGGTGGCCATCAAAACGACACTCTTTGGTTCTAAAAACAACAGTGCCACCAGCAGGTAACCCAAGCAATGACACAGGTCCTGACAGCCCCCCCCCCCCCCCATAAGGAGCAACCTCCAGATGCTCCATTCTGCCCTTAACCTGACAGTCCATGTGGGTGCAGGAAAAGTCCAGAAAAGTTTCCCCCACCATGTCTGTGGACTTCTTTGCACTCTTCAGGCCACAGTCTTTTAACCCACTGGGAGGTGTGCCACCAGAGTCGGATAATGGATCATGTGCCCCACCACCAGAGTCTGGAAATTTGGGTCTGGTACAAAAACTAGCTGGGCAGTGGGCATGAAAGCATCAGTGGCAAGCTGGGCATCAGGTGGCAGGAAAGCATCAGCGGCAAGCTGGGCATCAGGCAGGAAAACATCAGCGACAAGCTGGGCATCAGACAGGAAAGCATCAGCAGGCACCATATTAGAAGGCTGGGCAGCAGGAACCGGATCAACAGGCAGTGGATAGGCAAGCGGGGCAGCAGGCACTGGATCAGCAGGCGAGGCAGCATGCACCGGATCAGTGGGCATGGAAGCAGGCACTGTGTCATCGGGCTGGACAGCGGGTCATCAGGCACCAGATCAGCGGGCACTGGGTCATCAGGCTAAACAGCAGGCACCGGATCAGTGGGCTGGGCAGCAGGCATCAGGTAATCAGGCTAGGCAGCAGGCACTGGGTCGTCAGGCACCGGATCAGCAGGCACCAGGTCATCAGGCTGGACAGCAGGCACTGGGTCAACAGGCTCTGCAGCAAGCACCGGATCAGTGGGCTGGGCAACAGGCACCAGATCAGCAGGCTGGGCAGCAGAAACCGGGTCATCAGGCACAGAGCAGCAGGCACCTGCTCATGAGGCTGGACAGCAGGCACCGGGTCATCAGGCTGGGCAGTAGGCACCGGGTCATCGGGTACTGGATCAGCGGGGACCGGGTCATGAGGCTGGGCTGGGCAGCAGGTATTGAGTCATCAGGCACTGAAACACAAGACACTGGGTCTTCAGGCTGGGGAGCAGACACCGGATCAGTGGGCTTGGCAGCAGGCATCAGGTAATCAGGCTAGGCAGCAGGCACTGGGTTGTCAGGCACCGGATCAGCAGGCACCAGGTCATTAGACTGGACAGCAGGCACTGGGTCAACAGGCTGTGCAGCAACACCGGATCAGTGGGCTGGGCAACAGGCACCAGATCAGCGGGCTGGGCGGCAGGAACCGGGTCAACAAGCACCAGATCAGCAGGCACCAGGTCATCAGGCAGAGCAGCAGGCACGGATCAGTGTGCTGGGCAGCAGGCACCGGGTCATCAGGCTGGGCAGCAGGCACTGGGTCATCAGGCACGGAGCAGCAGGCACCTGCTCAAGAGGCTGGAAAGCAGGCACCGGGTCATCAGGCTGGGCAGTAGCCACTGGGTCTTTGGGCACTGGATCAGCGGGGACCGGGTCACCAGGCTGGGCTGGGCAGCAGGTATTGAGTCATCAGGCACCAAAACAACAGACAATGGGTCTTCAGGCTGGGCAGCAGACAACAGGTCATTACACTGAGCAGCAGGCACTGGGTCATCAGTTACTGGATCAGTAGGCACCAGGCTATCAGGCTAGGCAGCAGGCACCGGGTCATCAGGCTGGACAGCAAGCACAGGTCATCAGGCTGGGCAGTGTAAGGGCAATTATAATACCTTGTATGCATTATATTTTGCCTGCGCTAATAAGCGCACTTTTCAGCTCTTTTGCATAATGCATTTGAGTGCACACGTGTTAAAGCAAGCAAGACAGACACAAATAGCTGTTCTCACATGGCAAGCTCGCAGGGCAGTCCTGGGTGGCCGAGCTTTCAGGCTTTATTTATAGGAATCAGACAGGGATAACAAAGAGACTTGGTGGCTTCACAGTCAGCCAATCAACCTCCAAGGCACAGTCACATGACATGAGCTCAATGCAAACCACCAACCAATGACACACTTGTTTATATTCAAACGATACAATAGAAGAAGTGTGCATGCATGGGGATTGGCTGGCCTGTATGAGCAACAGCTGTCTCCAGATAACAATGGAAGCCATGTGGAAACATGTCCTCCATTGAAACCAATGCGCTATCTCACAGAGGCCCTCCAAGCAAAATGGCATGCATGCAAAACCTCGAACTGCCATTACAACGAATCACTATCAAATACAGCTCTATGAACTATACTCCATAGCGATTATACTACTGTTCCATTAAAGGGTAAATTATGCACAAAGGAATATAGCTGTAGATTTCTGTCACATTGATCAGATGTGACAGAAAGCTTACAGATCATTATCCTTACATAAAAGGCAATACTGATTCCATAACGCAAGTAAATCGCCGCCAAGCAGATCAATCTGTACATAATACAGGGGCCCCCGATTGACGGTAATACACCCGCACCACAGAACGTGCATTGCACCTCAAAGATCCGGACTGGCGTTTGCTCCAGCGTTAACCGCTCAGGGCGCCTGCTGGCCGGGATGATTGGGCGGGTAGCGTGTGGTTATCAAATAATGGAAGGTTTCCATTGTAAATGGCCTTTCCTCAATATCGGTTAAAGCCATATTCGCTGTACACAGAGAATACTGGTAAACCGACACTGGGAGACACTGTGACAATACATAATACATATCCTAAATTTCTACAACAGCAGCAGGCACTGGGTCATCAGTCACTGGATCAGCAGGCACCGGGCTATCAGGCTGGGCAGCAGGTACCGGGTCATCAGGCTGGGCAGCAGGCACAGGTCATCAGGCTGGGCAGCAGGCACTGGGTCATCAGTCACCAGGTCAGCAGGCACTGGGTCATCAGGCTGGGTGGCAGGCACTGGATCAGCAGGTACCAGGTCATCAAGCTGGGCAGCAGGTAGCAGCACATCAGGCTGGGCAGCAGGCAGAGGCATATCAGGCTGGGTAGCAGGCAGAGGCACATCAGGCTGGGCAGCAGACAGAGGCACATCAGGCTTGGCAGCAGACAGAGGCATATCAGGCTGGACAGCAGGTGGAGGCACATCAGGCCAGGCAGCAGGCACAGGTCATCAGGCTGGGCAGCAGGCACTGGGTCATCAGTCACTGGATCAGCAGGCACCGGGCTATCAGGCTGGGCAGCAGGTACCGGGTCACCAGGCTGGGCAGCCAGCACAGGTCATCAGGCTGGGCAGCAGGCACTGGGTCATCAGGCTAGGCCGCAGGCACTGGGTCATCAGTCACCAGGTCAGCAGGCACTGGGTCATCAGGCTTGGTGGCAGGCACCGGGCCATCAGGCACTGGATCACCAGGTACCAGGTCATCAAGCTGGGCAGCAGGCAGAGGCAAATCAGGCTGGGCAGCAGGCAGAGGACCATCAGGCTGGGCAGCAGGCAAAGGACCATCAGACTGGGTAGCAGGCAGAGCATCAGCAAGGTCAAGCAGGTCATTAGCTTCAGGACCATCAGAGGCTGGCCTTAACCCATTGGCAATAATAGGGGCAGGCTTGAGCAGATTGGTTGGCATGGAGGCAGACTGGAACAGATCAGCTGACATAGGAGCAGACTGGAACAGATAGGCAGGTGTGGGAGCAGACTGGAACAGATCGGTTGGTGTGGAGGCAGACTGGAACAGATTGGTTGGCGTGGAAGCAGACTGGAACAGATCGGCTGGTGTGGAGGCAGACTGGAAAAGATTGGCTGGCATGGAGGCAGATTGGAACAGATCAGCTGGCGTGGAGGCAGACTGAAACAAATTGGCTGGCATGGCAGCAGACTGGAGCAGATCGGCTGGCATGGAAGCAGACTGGAACAGATCGGCTGGTGTGGAGTCAGACTGGAACAGATCAGCTGGTGTGGAAGCAGACTGGAACAGATCAGCTGGTGTGGAAGCAGACTGGAGCATATCAGCTTGTGTGGAAGCAGACTGGAGCAGAATGGCTGGTGTGGAAGCGGACTGGAGCAGATTGGCTAGCATGGAAGGTTGGGAAAAACTTCAGTTTCTTTGTAGGTTTAGCCACTGAAGTTCTGTATGTGGATGCAGGGCTGTAAGTAGGGGGTGCAGCTGATGGAAGAGAAGAGCTGGAGGATGGTTAAAAAGAGGGAGCTGTTGATAAGGGGGGGGGTTGTGGGATTGTTGCAGGCAGCAGAGAAGAGGTAGAAGGGCTAAAGGTAGGGTAGGTGCAGCAGGTGGAAACGGGGTACTGACACGTAGTTGGTAGCAGGGTATATTGGGCTGCAACTGTGGTTGCTGGGGGTGATGGAGAGAGAGACATTTGAGCAGGCAGGTGTCCAGCAGCAGGAATGGGTTGTTGCAAGCTGACAGAGGCTGAGTGCAATATATCTGACCATGCCTGTAATAATGGTTGCACAAAATTCAGTTTTCATAAACAAGCAAGTGGAAAATAAACGTAACAATGAAGACCCTAAGTAAATAACCTAACTAACCATATACATGTGGGGGGGGGGAGGACAAACATGAGCAAGACATGCAGAGACAAGAGACAAGGGTTGCAGGAAGCCAGTTAGTGGCAGCAGGAAGCAGGTTCCAGGGAGCAGGTCTCCGGATCAGGGTACAAGGAATAGGAACAGATGAGGCTCAGGCAGGGACACAGCTTGCAGGGAAAATACTGAAGCCCTGAGCCTCAGTGAAGGGCAGGCTTATATCCCCCCAGCAGTCCATATCAGGTGCAGCCCAATTACCTGTATGGTCCATCTGCTGGGAGACACCAGCTGGTGGCCACCTGAACTTCACCCTTTGGTTCTAAAAACAACAGTGCCACCAGCAGGTGACCCAAGCAATGACACAGGTCCTGACAGTATGTGGCCAGGCTGTGAAAAAGTCTCACACATGTGGTATCGCCATACTCAGGATGAGTAGCAAAATATGTTTTGGGGTGTAAATGCAAGTATGCCTATGCCATGTGCCGTGTCTGAGAAAAAACACATTTTCCAAGAAATGTGGGAAAAAATTACAACTCCAAAAAACTCACTGTGCCTCTTACTAAATACCTGTCTACTTTCCAAAAAGAGGACATTTGGAGAGTTTTTGTACTGCCCTAACATTTCAGGGTCTCAAAAAATGAGATACACAGTCAGTACATCAGGACTGATCAATTTACAATTATCAAAAGATACGTAGCATAGCTTGTAGACTCTATAACTTTCACACAGACTAAATAATATACACTAATTTGGGTTGTTTTTACCAAAGATGTGTAGCAATATAAATGTTGGCCTAAATATATGAAGAAAAATGACTTACAGTATTTTCTTAATTTTATAACAGAAACGAGAAAAAATAGATTTTTTCAAAATTTTCTCTCCCTTTTCTCTTATATTGCAAAAAAACAAAAAAAAAAAAACAGTGGCTCTACTTGTGTGAAAAAATATAGCACCCGCTAGGTAGGTAGAGGTAGGATTTTTACTGTGAGAGTAGGAAAATTTAGGCAGGCCTAGCTGGTGGCTAGGCCTGTTTGTTTTCCTTCTGGGCTGGGAGTGGCTCAGTGTAGAGCTGGTAACTCACAGGCAGTCTCCCTGAGACCTCCCTCTTCTTTCTTTCTTAATACCCAGGGTCAGCCCAGCAGGGGAGCAGTTGTCAAGTGGAAGGGATGGAGTACTGAGGCTGTCGGGCCTTTGAGGGAGCTCCCCACTCCGGGGGGGGGGTTACCTTGGACCTGGGCTTGGGTGCGGACCGGGCCCTTCAAGAAATCGTGGAGGTGCTCTCTATGGGAGGCACAGGAAGAGCAAGAGAGAACAGCGGGAGAGAGTACTGCCGGGCAAGTCTCCAGGGAGAAGAACCACAGGTTGCAGCCAGGAGGGCTGGTGAGTGACATGTGTAGTCAGGAGGACTGGGGAGGCACGCCTGAGAGGACTGGGAGAGTGCAGTCGGAGATGGGTGCAGAACCAGGGGAGAGGACTGCGGTATTGTGGGCAGTGGAGTCAGGCAGCTGCAGCCAGGAGGGCTGGCAGGGCTTGAAGAGGGTTGACTGGGATCAGTAGCTGCATGTAGGACAGCTAGTACCAGAACTATCTCTACACTGTAGAGGCCCAGGGTCCCTGTCTGCAAATGGCAATTCACTGGGGCCTAGTTGGACCAGTGTCAGGCCTAACCAATTTTGTGCTAGCTGATCCTGGGAGCTCAAGCAAGAGAAGTGCTGGTGGAGCTGAGGAGTGATAGTCTGCAGCAAGAGTAGTGCTGGAGGAGTTGAGGATAAGTAGTCTGAAGCAAGAGTTGTGCTGGAATGAAGACTGGAGTGTATATACCAGAGTGTATATTGTTGTCCCAATCTAGTTCTACAAATTCTACTGGGCATCCCATATTTCCCTTACCCCATCCAAGTTCAATCCCCTCAATAAAAACACAAAAACAAAGTACATGGACTTTTCTATATCTTGGAGTGTCTGAGAGGTGAATGCCATACTGTGCAGGGTGACGGGTGAACCACAAAACTCAGCAGCAGCTACGGGGATACTGCTACAAAAATGACAAACATTTTGTTTGGGTAAAGTGTAGCATGACTGAGTAATTGTCATTAAAATTGTGTGTGCACTGAAAGTTGGTCAGGGCAGGAAGGGTGTAAATGTACCCGGTATTGAAGTGGTTAACTAGATGTTAAGAAGAGTAACTGAACAATGTAATTTTATGCTTTCTTTAGTTGTTGATTCTTTTTATACACTGTTCCCCATTATGCAGAAATAATTTATATCCCTTTGAAGAGTTTTTTTTTTTATGTTGTTTAAAACCAGAGAAATATCTAGAGCATTGACTGAAGACAACCCACCATGGGGGGGGGGGACTATGATAAAACCAGTAATGTTCAGAAACTCAGCTTATATTGTAGCAGTTGTCCAATGACATTATGTATCTATTGGTCTTTCTCTGTAAGTGGAATATAGTGACCTGTTGCCCAATGCACAATATATTCCATGACACACTTAGGGATGATAAGTGGGTTCTTAAGATACATAATGGAGGCTATATACAATGTATGACACCTACTATATTTAGAAATGTCAAGTGTGACTATTTGTTTTACAGACATGCCACTGTTTTGCTCAGCCTGAAAACCAGGAAAATATGTTACTCACTTTAATAGAGACTAATAGCACATAAATGATTTTATGAATGTGATCCTTGCAGATAACAAACCCCTTTGTATAAAATAATGCTGTAAAACAATGCCCTGTGTATTAAACTGTTTCTTCTGGATGAGGATTTAAGGCAATGACAGGTTAAGGGATTAAAGATTAATGGGGTGGCTTTAGGCTTTTGGTAGAGAATAAAAAGTAAGGGTTTTAAGCCACTTTGTTATACAGGATGTGTAATAATACCCCTCAGTCAGCAAGAGAACAAGTCCCCACACCCCTGCCCTTGTTTCAGAAATGTAATGTTCCTATGCTGGGTTTAAAAAAAAAAGTTTTGGCCATATTAAATTCCTGAATACACGTTTTGTAATTTGCATATGTTTGCATGGGATGTTTTTCCATATCACAGCTTACGGTTATCCCTTTTGCAGGCTGAGGTGGTAGGAAGCTGATGGAGTCTATATAAATTTGATCTCTAGTAAGTCTCTGAGCCCAACCTTGATGGCTGGGGTCTGAATTGGCACCTGTTAAAAATGGTCTGCGAAGGAGAGTTTGAGAAATGCCACTTAGCACTGCAAAAGGGATTCTGGGTTTGGTCATGTTCTTTTGTTTACTGGTTCATTATTGATACGCTATATCAGCCTGTGGCGTGGGATCCCCCCCAAAAGGCCAACCTTTATCCGAGCATGTAGCTCAGCAGGCCAAGAAGGGGGGAACGAGTGAATGCCCCCCCCCCAACCATACCAGGCCACATGCCCTCAACATGGGGTGTGCTTTGGGGAAGGGGAGTTCTGCTCTCCCAAAACACCTTGTCCCCATGTTGATGGGGACAAAGGCCTCTTCTCCACAACCCTGGCCAGTGGTTGTGGGGGGAATCTGGAAGCCTCCTTTAACAGTCCCCAGATACGCCCCCCCCCCATGTGAATGAGTATGGGGTAACTCAATCACCAAAAAAAAAATGTAGTGTAAATAAACACAGGAGACAGCCGTCTGCCCACCAGAAAAAGAAAAAAAAAAAGCTCTGCTCCTTATGAAGGCTCACGCTGAATGACAGCTCTGACTAAATAAACTTAAGGGCAGGACCACCCAGTTATGTCATCAGTTGACCCCATCCCCTTGTGATGTCACCGACCGGGGCATGTTGGGTTGATGATGTCACCGGGTGGCCCCGCCCCTTAGTTTACGTTGGAGCTGTTATTCGGCAGGAACCTTCTCCAGAGCGGAGCTTTTTATTTTTCCGGGTCGGTGGCCCGGCATTCACCGAGATTGACGTTGGATCTACATTGGGGAACATTTTTTTATTATTATTTATTTTTTAATAAAGGACTTGTCGCGCTCTTTTTCACTTTTACCACATTTACATCCCATACATTTGTCCCATGCCCGCAGACCCCCACAATCTTTGGCCAGGGTTGTGGGGGCAGAGCCCCTCTGCCTAAAAGCACCCCCCGCCCCATGTTGAGGGCTTGTGGCCAGGTACGTGCTTGTCCCCCCCCTTTCCCGGCCTGCTGGGCTGCATGCTTGGATAAGGGTCTGGTGTGGTTTTAAGGGGGACCACACACCATTTTTTTTTTACATTTTGGCATGGGGGTTCTTGTCAAAATCCATACCAGACCCTTAGGGCCTAGTAATTTTTCCCTGTTTTTTTAATGCTGGTAATACTTTTCTTTACATTCAGCAGGGATCCCCACTGACAGCTGATGACTCATCAGTCATGTCAGTTACTGGTTGTTAAGGACTCTGGCGGCCACCTGATCCTTAACAGTCAGTACACATTCCTTAAATACTGCATGCCTCAACCACTACTTAATTGCCACATGCATTTAATTATTTATTTCCTTCTGTGAATTGAGTTTAACCCCTGTTCATGCATTATTTACCAAGTGTTTTCAGCATTCTGTGATAAATACCACAGAGCAGCATAGTGAATTGACAGTGTATTTAGGGAAAATGTGTCTGACACCTAAATACCGCATGCGATCTGCTTTTGTGAATGAAGCACAATATAACAAAGAAAAGCACATCCTCAGCAGTTAGCTAGTGAAACTACCGGTAACTAAAAGGTTCATTTGATCTATTATGGTCTATACATTAAATCGATGAGCCAGCCACTGGCAAAATATCCTGTGACATATTTATTAATGTGCACCTTATATGTATTGCTGTGTTTCTGGTATTATTTTTCTGTATCCACAGAGTGCTGTCTATTGTTCCACATGGATTAGCAACAAATCAACAAGGGCATCTTTGCATACAGCTGTTAAATGGTACATAAGAAATGTCTACTTACAATAAAAGCAGCAAGTAATTGCAGACAGAAACATGCAGCAATGTATGAGACAGATCTCTAATATATCTCACATGAATGGCATAACAAGTGTTAGGAAACAGGTAATGAGAGACACCATATGGGAGATGGTGGAAGTGCAGAGACACTGATAAGCCATGTTCAGTACTGTCACTGAGGTTTCTAACAACATACACTGAGCACTATCAGCTTGTGTCATTTTGCCGAAAACTCTGTGTGTACAAATCTGCTTTCATTCTCATTATTCAAAATTAAAGATGAACTGTGGGCAGAACAAAAAAAAAAACACATTTTATATCCTCTTACCCGTGTCGGAAAAGAACAACAGCATGTAATTTGAAGTCGCTTATATAAACTGACAATATATTGGGACGATTTGCGAGGCGCCGTAATGGACGGGTGATACTTGTCGCTTCGAATTCGATCATTTTGAGGCGACTAGCGAGAGTCCGACCTGGGTTTTGACAGCCACCGTAGCAGGGCTGGTTCCGGCCCGGACTTTCTGGTCCATTCAAACCCCTCTCCATTTGCATTTAATGACCAGGAAGAGAGCAGAGGAGAGCTCTATCCTGGATCTCAGAGGGAGAAAGCTGAGTGAGCTCTGTTTGCTAGTTTGGCACGCCTGGGGGTCACCGTGGCAGTCCGGGCCCAACGCGTGCATTAGTGGACCTACCGCACCGACAAGCCACCCCGTTCACAAATTTGCCAGGCTCCCAGATTGTGGAGCGCGTGGTCATGGACCGCTATCTATGGGAGCTCCCTGCTGCTTTGAGGAAATGGGTAAGCCATGGGGACCCCAAAACTGCAAGCCAACCGGTGGACCTTGTCGAAAATACGCGGCTGCTGATGACTTGTTGTGCCCATCTGCGCCCCATTCCAATGTGTCTAGAGGTGAAAGATCGCCCAGCGAGCCTAGTAAGACTGTTCCAGGGTTCAGGGGCTTGGGGAAATTTGATAAGACTGATACAGCTAAAGAGAGTGGAGGCTCTAGATCTGGAAACTGGCCAAAGAAGTCAGGAAGGTCTTGGGGACCCTTGAGAGGACTGAGTATAGAACATATATAGTGCTACCGATGCCATGCATTGGGCCATTTTGCGGCCAATTGCCCCCTGAATGATGAACCCATGCAATGCGATTATACTTATGTGAATAGACACCTTTCTCTTTTTGCATAGTGTGTGATTTTTGTTGATGGGAGACCAGTCACTGCACTGCTTGACTCGGGTAGTGTGTTAACATTGGTAAAAAGCAATTGTGTAAACTCTGCAAGGTTACACCCTAGCACAGTCATTTGCATCCATGGGGGACACTCATGACTACCAGATAGCGGTAGTTGAGATTGACACTCCTTGCTGTAGTGTGACTCATTCAGTGGGGGGTGGTACATTCACAACTTTATGACGCCCTAGTGGGCAGGGATTTTAACCCATTTTTGGAAGTTATGGGAAGGCACAGGGAGTCTAGAGGATAGGGCTCTCCCTGCTGCAGAAGCACGGGACCTCTTGCCAGACCCGCTTTGCCAAATGGAAGGGGAGACTGGTGGCAGGATCGAGGAGGGAGGAGACCCTCTTCCTTTTCCTATACTGGCTGGAGAGCTGGAGCAGCTGGAAGATAGCTCACAGAGGGGGGCTAATGACCCTGACAATGTCTCTGACCCTGATGAGTGAGAGTGAACCGAATGTAGTACCTGACTAAGAGGTCCAGAGAGAGGACTTCTGTACAGAACTATTGGATGTCACTCTCCTTAGAGCCAGAGAAAACATGAAGGTGATGGATGGAGAACCTGTGGACCCTAATTGGGGGGGTGTCTTTTCCCTACATGGCGCTTAAAAATGATTTTTCGTATAAGGTGGTGAAACACAGGGAGGACAAAGTGGAACAACTAGTGGTTCCTAAACCCTTCCGCAGGTTGGTGCTAGATCTGGCCCATGGGCATGTAATGGGGGGACATCTGGGTATGGAGAAAACCAGGGAGAGAATAACCCAGAGATTCTTCTGGCCTGGGTTGTATGCAGATGTCAAAGAATATTGTGAATCATGCCCTGAGCGTCAAATGACAGCCCCGTCACCCCATTTTCGTAGTCCCCTTGTCCCACTTCCCATAATTGAAGTGTCATTTGAGCAAATTGGCATGGACCTCATGGGACCAGTAGTAAAATCTGCCCAAGGACACCAGCACATCCTGGTGATCCTGGACTATGCGACCCGCTAAGGAGCTGGTCCAGGTGTTTAGTCGGATGGGGATCCTTAACGAAATCTTGATGGATCAGGGTACCCCGTTCATGTCCAGAGTAACCAGAGAATTGTGCAAGTTGTGCAAAATCTCCCATCTCCATACCTCTGTTTACCACCCCCAAACTGATGGTCTGGTGGAAAGTTTTAACAAGACCCTCAAGAGTATGCTAAAAAATGGTGGTGGATAAAGATGGGCGAAATTGGGATTTTTTGCTGCCGTACCTCATGTTAGCCATACGTGAGGTTCCACGGGCGTCTGCTGGGTATTCCCCCTTTGATCTCTTGTATAGTAGACATCCCAGGGGGCTGCTAGATGTCGCAAAAGAGATGTGGGTAGGAGAAGCATCATAGAGCATGTCTCCTTGATGCAGAATTGAATCGCAGCTGTCCTACCCCTTGTACGAGAGCATATGGAGCAAGCCCAGGAAGCCCAGAGAAGGGTTTACAAAAGGGGGGGCCAAAACCTGAACTTTCAACCCCAGAGACAGAGTGCTGGTGCTAGTCCCCATAGTTGAAAGTAAATTCCTGGCAAAGTGGCAGGGTCCCTTTGAGATTAGGGAAAGAGCAGGGGAAATAAACTACAAAGTTTACCAGCCTGGGAAAAAGGAAACCGGAGCAGATTTACAATGTTAATCTCCTAAAACCGTGGAAGGACAGAGAGAGTTTATTGGCGGTGCCCACTCACCAAAAGGACCGGTTACCCCAACCCCGAAAGTCCCCATAATGGAGTCCTTGTCAGTGACGCAAGAAAAGGACATTAAGGAATTTGTCAGTAAAAATAGAGACTTTTTCTCTTCCCTACCCGGACTGACCACTGTACTACAACATGACAATCACGGAACCAGGGATCCATGCAAATGTAAAACCCTTGGGGTCTAAATTGCAGTGCTTAAAAGAACACATTCAAAAACACATTTAAAAAATATATAGACGTCCATAATGACAGTCCATACTGAGAGTCAGCTTGGTGAAAAAGAAAGTCCCAGCACCACTTTCTGTGTAAAGGAGGAAGAGCACACAGCACCACAGTGTCCAGCAGGTCTCCTTACCAGACTCAAGAAGTGAATAAGCATATAAACACCCATTCCATTCAGCGTGCAGGGGTTCTTCCAACCAGCTGACACAAACGGATTACCATGACAGCAAATCCCAATACGACATACAGGCCCCTTATAGCTCAATCATGATGACATGTATGGAGGAAGGGAGACTAACAGTGAAGCCCGTAAAGGTGAACAGGAAATATTTTATTAAAAGTTCTACTCACATTACATGAATAAAGCACAAGCCTGTAACTCCATCAAATCAGTTACAATTCTGCGGTTCCTGAGTGTGCTAGACGTGGGATAGGTGACTATTAGTCTCCCTTCCTGGTCCCAAAGCCCAATGGCACTATCTGGTTCTGTAACGATTTCAGGAAGCTGAATGAAGTGTCTCCATTTGACGCATACCCGATGCCATGGGTTGATAAACTTTTGGATAAGTTGGGAGGTGCCCGGTACATAACAACTCTAGACCTAACTAAGGGATACTGGCAGATCCCCCTAACAGAGTCAGCAAAGGAAAAAACAGCCTTCCTTACCCCCAGAGGGGTCCTTCCAATACAAGCGAATGCGATTTGGTCTGAATGGGGCCCCTGCATCCTTTCAGAGGATGATGGACAAAACTTTGAGGCCGCATTGGCCCTATGCAGAGGCTAGGAATGGACCGAACGGACCCCTGTTCGGTTTGCACCAGAACTTTCGAACACCGCGAAATTTCGGACCCGAATAACGAACCCCTTTAAAGTCAATGGGACCCAAACATCAAAAATCAAAAGTGCCCATTTTGAAGCCTTATATGCAAGTAATTGGGCATACAATGATTAAAGGGGTCTGGGTCCTGCCCTCGGGACAAATATCAATGAAAAAAAAGTTTGTGAAAAACTTCATTTTTAAATGAGCAGTGATTTTTTGATTTTTAAAGTGAAAGCATAAAAACGAAAAATTCCTTCCAATATAGTGCCTGGGGGGGGGGGGGGGGGTCCCCTTAGTCTACCTATAAAGTGGCATATCTGCACAATGTCTAGAATCTGCTGCAGCAATAATTGCATTTATAAAGTAAAAAAAAATGGCATTTTCGCTGCAAGCTGCCTTTATTTTGCTCAGCAACAGCTGGGGAGCCAGTGTGTATGATGAGGCCACAATGTAGTACTATATGGAGTTAAACTGGCAGTAAGGCACACAGAACTATATGACGTTAAACTGGCAGTAACACATGCAGGACTATATGGCGTTAAACTGGCAGTAACACACACAGCAGTACATGTATCATGGGCCTGCTACCCAGTGCAGGGGTACCTAAGGATTATCAACGTGCAGAGTGATTCCACTAATTGATGCCAGGCTGCCTTATTTAAACATCTCAGCAGCACACAGACTCTGCTGTCTGATCTGCAGCTCATACCTGTTCCTTTGACTACCTGCTCCTGAGATCTGATCTGTTTCCTGTGTTTGACCTGGCTTGTTTGACTTCGATTGACCTCTGTTATCCTGAACCCGGCTTGTCTTGTAACCTCGCCTAGCTCTATATTGAATGATATCCTGTTGCCAAACCTTTGCCTGTATCCTGACGATTCTTTGCCTGCAGTTTGTGTCTCCTTGAACATCTGTTACTGAACCTGGCTTGTCCGACCATGCATCCAGTGTCTCCACAGCTCTGCATTCACCAGCTTCCTGTTTCCTGCTTCCTGCCTGCTGAGCTGACTACACCTGCTGGTTACTCTGGGAGATCATCAGCTGCACAACAGGCGACCCAGGCACCCTTAGACCACTAGGCTCTTGTGGTCACTGTTCATAACATTGGTGGTCCTTGAGCCGGGGTTGTACGCGAGGCCTTCCTGCTGCACGTCAGGCTCACCCGTCAGGTACGTGACAACATGGCGTTAAACTGGCAGCAATGCACAAAACTATATGGCATTAAACTGGCAGTAATGCACATAGAACTATATGGGGTTAAACTGGCAGTAACGCACACAGAACTATATGGGGTTAAACTGGCAGTAACCCACAAAACGATATGGCGTTAAACTGGCAGTAACACACACAGAACTATATGGCATTAAACTGGCAGTAACACACACAGAAGTAAATGGCGTTAAACTGGCAGTAACGCACACAGAAGTAAATGGCGTTAAACTGGCAGTAACGCACACAAAAGTAAATGGCATTAAACTTGCAGTAATGCAATCAATTAAACTGTGTTCAACCGTCACTGCACTGACACTATCTGAACTGCCCCTACTCTACATATACACTAATGTATGTATGAATGACACGGTCTCACTACACTACAGTGAAACTATCTGAGCTGTCCCTACTACTGTCACACTATCCCTAGACTGACACTAAACTAATATTCTACACTGACAATTGAAGCACAATAGCACAGTATAGCTAATAGCACTGAACAGAGCCCTGTTCTATTTCTCTCCAGCCGAAATCAAATTGAAAATGGCTGCCATTGAAAGAATACTTTTATGCTGTGGGGCGGGAATGAGCCATGATTGGATAAAGTCATGATGACAGTGTCCAATCATGACTCTGACAGTGCTCTGTGCCCTGATTGGCTGAAGCTTTCACTGGCACTGCTTCAGCCAATCAGGGCTTGCAATGCATTGTTCAGTGCCGCATTGCATTTTGGTCGGTTCAGGGGGCCGAACAAACGGTCAAATTATCCGTTTGTTTGGCTGCTCAACGAAAGACCAAACAACGAAAGTTCGGCCCGAACTTATGCTCGGGCCGAACCGTTCCCCCATTCCTAACAGCGCCTATCTGGATGATGTGGTCATCCACAGCCCAGATTGGGAATCACATCTGCCCTGGGTGCAGGCAGTGGTAGATTTGTTGAGGGTAGCAGGTTTTTTTTTTATCCATATATCTTTATTGTTTTATAATGAAAAAAAGAAAACATAACATACCTACAGACCTACCTACACAAAAACAAACATAAGCATAAACCTAAACATAAATATAAACAGGTGCTGTTTATAATCAATTCCTCCTTGACTCAAGCTGTTGAGGATGTTAATAACCAGGTTCGCCACACCTTCTCATATTTCAAAGTGCAGCCTCTATTTATATAAGTGTCTTCATACATAGGAAGCCAACTATTTACCAACTTCTTCCATTGAAACAAAGAACATTTCCTTGCATAAAACAAAAGTATCCCTATCAAAGTTCTCCCAGCAACGGTCAGCGTCAGTGTTCCAACCAATCCTAATAAACAAATCTCTATGGCCGTGCATCCCGGCTATGGCGGTGTGTCCCCGGGACACACTGCGTCACCGACGGGGGTGAACAGCCATTGGTGATGAAGTCACGGCTGATCACAAATGGTACTTCCCCCATTCGCACGGCGCATGCGCATGGTGGCGGCGTGTTCCCAGGGAATACTGCCTGCCACCGACACCGGTATCAGCCGGTGGCTATTACCTTTTGATCGGCTGTGATCTACTCACAGCCGATCACATGTAATGTAAACAAAGCGGTAACTCACTGTTACCAGCTCTTCTCTCCTCACACTGGAAACTGTGTGAGGAGAGAAGAGCTAGGATCAGTGAGTTACTGATCTGTAAAACACCAAACATACCTGTCACTTCACTCCTGCCCCCCAATGTACCTGTCACCCAACAGTCATCCCATCTGCCCCCCATAAAGTGCACCTGTCATCATAAAGTGCATCTGTCACCCGTCACCCATCAGTGACCGTGGCGTGTCACCCGTCACACATCAGTGACCGTGTCGTGTCACCCGTCACCCATCAGTGACCGTGGCGTGTCACCCCTTACCCATCACCGACCGTGCCTGTCACCCATCACTGACCGTGGCTTGTCACCCGTCACCCATCACTGACCGTGGCATGTCACCCATCACTGACCGTGGCGTGTCACCTGTCATCCATAAGTGACCGTGGCGTGTCACCCATGACTGACCGTGGCGTGTCACCCGCCACCCATCACTTACCGTGGCCTGTCACCCATCACCCATCACTGACCGTGGCCTGTCACCCATCACTGACCGTGGCCTGTCACCCATCACTGATCATGGCCTGTTACCCATCACTGACCATGGCCTGTTACCCATCAATGACCGTGGCCTGTTACCCGTCACCCATCAGTGATCGTGGCGTGTCACCCATCAGTGATCGTGGTGTGTCAACCGTCCCACATCAGTGACCGTGGCCTGTCACCCATTACTGACCGTGGCCTGTCACCTGTCAGTGACCTTGGCCTGTCACCCGTCACCCATCAGTGACCACCGCCAGTCACCTGTGGCCTGTCACCCATCAGTGATCACCGCCAGTCACCCATCACCCATCATTGACCGTGACCAGTCACCCACCAGTGACCACCACCAGACACCTGTCACCCATCAGTGACCACCGCCAGTCACCCATCAGTGACCACTGCCATCAACCGTCACCCATCAGTGACCACCACCAGACACCCATCAGTGACCACCGCCAGTCACCTGTCACCCATCAGTGACCACCGCCAGTCACCTGTCACCCATCAGTGACCACTGCCAGTCACCCATCACACATCAGTGACCACCGCCAGACACCTGTCACCCATCACCTGTTGAAGGTCAGCTAGTCCCGGAATACAATCAGGATACGGAGCACCAATGGAACACGTCCACACCCTCTCACATCCTCTCTTCCGACAGAGGGTAGCAGGTTTAACAGCCAACCCAAAAAAGTGTGCCATAGGTCTAGAGGAGGCCAAATACCTTGGGTATGTTATTGGTCAGGGTCTGATCAAGCCCCAGACCAATAAGATTGAGGCCATTCAAAAGTGGTCCCAACCGATGACCACGAAACAGGTTTGTGCCTTCCTGGGGATTACAGGGTATTACAGACGCTATATCCCCGACTTTGCCACCATTGCCGTTCCTCTGACCGATCTGACGAAGGGTAGAGTGTCAGGAATGGTTAAGTGGAATCCCGAAGCTGAGAAGGCCTTCCAGAAGTTGAAGCAATCCCTTTGTGTACAGCCGGTGCTCGTGACCCCAGACTTCACATAGGAGCTTGTGGTTCAAACCGATGCCTCTGAGGTAGGACTAGGTGCTGTTCTGTCCCAGATCAGAGACAGTGAGGAGCACCCGGTCGTCTACTTAAGCAGGAAGCTTAATAGACATGAAAGGAATTATGCCATTGTGGAGAAGGAGTGCCTGGCTATCAAGTGGGCCTTAGAGGCCCTAAAATACTACCTGCTTGGAAGGTCATTCAGGCTAGTCACCAACCATGCCCCCCTTAAGCGGATGTGTAACAACCAGGAGAAAAATAGCCGGGCGACTAGGTGGTTCCTGGCCGTACAGCCGTTTAAGTTCTCAGTGGAACACCAAACTGGAAGGCTCCAAAATATCACTGATGGTCTTTCCCGGGCCCACTGCATGGTGGAGACAGTTGTTCCGCCCCAGGGGCTTGAGCAGATGGGGAGGATATGTGACGTTATGCGAGGCACCGTAATGGATGGGCGATACTTGTCGCCTCGCATGCGATCATTTTGAGGCGACTAGCGAGAGTCTGACCCGGGTTTTGCCAGACACCGTGGCAGGGCTGTTTCCGGCCCGGACTGTTAGAAGAAGACTGGAGCTGAGGACTTGTTTGCACTTTTTCGTGCTTTTTTAGTGCTCCGGAAACGGCACCGAAACATTTAAACAGTGTGCACCCTGCAGCAAGTGCTGTCTGATCTACAGTGTGTGACCTGTTTTCCTGAGCGACCTGTAACCTGTTATCTGTTCCTGTGACTCGGCTTGCCCCGACCTTGTCTGAACTCTGCCTGCACTGACCCCCGGCTTGCCTACGACCACCCGATTGCCTGCTCCTTCTGTACTTCTGCCGTTAGACTGTTAACGAACCCTGCCTGTACCCGACGACTCTTCTGCCTGCTCCCTTGCACCGCACTGCCAGCCAGTTGCCGACCCTGCCTGTACCACCAACCTTCATAACCCGCACAAGACCGGAGGAGCCTCTCCAACCCTCACCGGTGACCAACTCAACCCTCATGCCATCCTCACTCCTGGACTTCCTGTTTACTCTATCAGGGGTTCACGAATCAGGGTCGCAAGGGAGGTTACCTCTGCATAAGTAAGACTCCACCACCAGGTACGTGACAGTATCAGACAGCCATGCCTGAGTCTGCACAGGGGACCTCTCCTATGGACGATCTGAATGCACACTTGGCTGGGCTGACCCAGGCCATCCAGACCCTGTGGGAAGGTTACAACCCACTGGAAGCACAGGTGCAAGAACTTACCGCAACCAAGGCCCCGGGAACCGTCAGTCCATAGCTGATCCCCTGCTGGCCATGCCACTTGAACCAAGGGTTCCCCTACCAGAGCGGTTTTCAGGCGACCGCGCTTCATTCCGGGCCTTTCGCAATGCCTGCGAACTTCATTTCTTCCTCCAGCCTCATACCTTCTCCCAAGGAACCACGAAGGTGGGGTTGGTCACCTCCCTGCTGCGGGAAGCACCTCAGTCCTGGGCGCATCGCCTCCTGGAACAGAAGGCTCCTGAAGGCAGTAATGCGCTGCAACAAGGCCGCCATACGGCGGAGGATTATGTTACGCAGTTTAGGCATTAGAGCGCCGACAACGCGTGGAATGACGCAGCTCTCCGTCATCACTTTCACCTGGGTCTGTCGGTCCCCCTAAAGGACGAGCTAGCCCGTGTGGGGGTGCCACCCAGGCTGGATGCTCTGTTCAACCTGACTATTCAGATTGGCAGACGGCTGAGAGAGCGAAGAGCCGAAAGAGCAGCATCGGATCAGCCCCAGCCCAGACAAGTGGGTCTTATTCGACCATCTCTGACACCTGAAGAAAGACAACAATGCCTGGGCAACCGCCTATGCCTGTACTGCTGGGAACCTGGTTATGTGGTGAAGACTTGTCCTGCCAAGCGCACCAAGACTCCACCTTCCTTCAACGATCTTATACCAACCCCCTTGCAGACCGCCATGCATCTCTCTCTCCCGCTCTCCCTGCAGCTTCCCGGAAACAGTCTCCTAGTCACTGCTATTGTCGACTCTGGCACCTGCAGTGGATTTATTGATCAGGCCTTTGCTACCCAGCACCAGATCCCATTACGACCCAAATCCCACGGGATGGTCGTACGACTGGCTGGCGGCACAACCATCAAGTCCGGTGCCATCACACATGAGACACTCTTCCCATCCCGGCTTCTATTCTAGACGGCCACCAGGAACTCCTGCGATTGGACGTCATCGCTTCCTCTCTGTTCCCGATTATCCTCGGGCTACCATGGCTACAGACTCATAGTCCCTCCATCAACTGGGCTACCGGGGAGATCAAATTCCTATCAACATACTGCCTCCAGCACTGCTTCCCAGGAACCAGCAGACCCGACCCCATCTTGCTCAGTCTGGACGTGGACCCAGAGACTTGCCAGGCAGTCCCCTCAGTCTATCACCAGTTCCTTGATGTATTCAGTAAGAAGGGAGCAGAACAGCTACCCCCTCATAGGCAATATGACTGTCCTATTGAGCTCCTGCCTGGAGCCGAGGTCCCATTTGGTAGGATCTTTCCTCTGACGGAGATGGAGTTAACGGCCCTCAAGGCCTACCTGGATGAGAACCTAAAAAAGGGGTTCAACATCGCCAGCCGGAGCTGGCATCTTCTTTGTTGAAAAGAAATACCATACCCTGAGACCCTGTATCGATTACAGGGAATTAAATAAAATCACTGTCAAGAACTGGTACCCCCTGCCCTTGGTTCTGGAACTTTTCAGAGAATGAGAACTGCAAAGGTGTTCACGAAATTGGACCTCCGTGGGGCGTATAACCTGGTTCGTATCCGGGAAGGCAACGAGTGGAAGACCGTCTTCCTACCCGGTTTGGGCACTTTGAGTACCTGGTGATGCTCTTTGGTCTCTGTAATGCCCCGGCTACGTTCCAATATTTCGTGAACGATGTGTTCAGAGACTATCTGGATCTTTTTGTTATCGTCTACCTCGACGATATTCTGATATTCTCCTCCACTCTGGAAGAACACCAGAGACATGTTGCCTGTGTCCTGAGTCGCCTTTGGCAATGCGGACTGTATACCAAAGCTGAGAAGTGCGAATTTGAACGCCCCAGTATGTCCTTTCTAGGACTAATCATCTCAGTCACGGGCATCACCATGGACCCCCAGAAGGTCTCCGCCACCCTCGACTGGCCAGCTCCCATGGACAAAAAAGGAATCCAATGTTTCATTGGATTCGCCAACTTCTATAGGAAATTCAGATTCTCCACTATTATTGCACCAGTTACGCAGCTCACCAAGGCCAACACACGGTTCGTGTGGACCAAGGAGGCGCAAGAAGCCTTTGAAACTCTGAAAGGCCTATTTACTTCTGCACCCGTTTTGAATCATCCTGATCCTGCTCTACCTTTTGTCCTGGAAGTAGATGCCTCTGAGATCGCTGTGGGGACTGTGTTGTCACAGAGACAGGGAGCTAAGGCTGCTCTTCACCCAGTGGCCTTCTTTTCCCGCAAGTTAACTCCGCCAGAGAGGAATTATGATGTGGGAGACCAAGAGCTGCTGGCGATCAAGGCCGCATTGGAAGAGTGGTGCTACTTACTAGAGGGAGCCAGGCACCCTATTCTGATTCTGACCGATCACAAGAACTTGGAGTATCTCTCGATCGGCCAGAAGACTGAGACCTCTTCAAGCCCGGTGGGCCCTTTTCTTTGCTCGCTTCTTATTCCATGTTACGTACAGGCCAGAGTCGAAGAATACAAAACCAGCCCCCCCTGACCCAAATACATACCCAACTACCTATCTTGCCTCTCCTCGTCCATTTTCCAGGTGTGGCGAGGGGAGGTCGTCCTAAAACAACCCTTGTGAATTTCAAAACACCCCATTCAATCATCCCCTCGTGACATCCTTATTACCACTTTCGCAATAATCCCCCTTTCTCCCCCACTTAATTAAATAGATACACGATACTTACTTAAGTAATAAATCAATTAAGGAACCCAGCTATATACACTTTCCCTCAACCTCTCTAAGCCACAAGAATCACATTTACTTATCGGGAGTCCTTTAATTGCTATGTTTACATACTAGAGATGTATTCTCACTACTTGTCATTACTCAGAAAGATGTTCACTCCTTTGTATCTACTGTACTTTATTGTACAACAAAACATCCTTATGTTCCTAAATGTCTCTATTCTTCTGTATGTATCTTTTCTCTCAATAAAATTTTATGAAACAAAAAAAAAAAAAACAAAACCAGATGCCCTGTCTAGGATGTTCTGTAAACCAGGAGACACCCTGCTCCCTGACACAGTTGTGCAGCCCAGGAACTTCCAACTGACACAGGGGGTCTTGCTGGCCTGAATTAGGCAATCACTAGCCAAAACACCCAAACTGGCCATCCCCAGTCTGATTACCAGGGATGGCCTATTGTGGCACAAGAATCGGCTCTTTGTACCTGAAGATCAGCGCTTGTCCATCTTGGCATCTTGCCAGGACCATAAACTGGCTAGTCATTTCAGAGCCCGTAAGACCGATGAACTGATACTGCGGTCGTTTTGGTGGCCTCAGGCAGAGAAGGACTGTCGGAAATATGTTGGCTCCTGCCCCACCTGTGCCCAGAACAAGAACTGCAAAGCCAAGGCCTGGGGGCTACTAAAACCACTTCCAGTACCTGAGCGAGCACAATCAATGATTTCGATGGACTTCATTGTGGAGCTTCCACCATCCAAGGGGTACTCTACTATCTTCATGGTCGTGGACCAGCTAACGAAGATGGCACAATTTTGCCCATGAAGGGCACATCATCAGCCGCCGAGACGGCCAAAATCTTTATCCGGGAGATAGTTAGGCTCCATGGAGTGTCCTCTAGCATAGTCTCCGATCGCGGAGTCCAATTCACATCCAGGTTCTGGAAGGCCTTATGCTCCGCTCTGGACATTAAACTTGCTCTCTCGTCGGCCTACCACCCGAAGACTAATGGCCAGACCGAGAGAACCAACCAAACATTGGAGCAATACCTGCGCTGCTTCTCTTCATATTCACAGGATGATTGGACCTCTCAGCTGCCGTTGGCCAAATTCGCTTTCAACAATACAGTTCACTCGGCCACCAAGCAATCCCCATTCCTGGCCAACTATGGCTTTCATCCGACCTTCATGCCCAAATACAATCCGGAAGGGCAAGTACCTGCAGCTCAGGAAGTGACCAAATTCTTGGAAGAGAATAATAAATTGTTGCAGGAGACCTTGGCCCAGATGCAGCAACACAAAAAGGAGACCTTTGACAAGGGGAGACAGGGAGAGTTGGATTTACAACATGGAGAGCAAGTCTGACTCACCACCAAAAACCTTAAACTCGCCTGCCCGTCAAAGAAATTGGGACCCCGGTTCATCGGGCCCTTCCAAGGAAGATCAACAGGGTGGCATATGAACTGGAACTCCCACCATCCCTAATGATCCATCCAGTCTTCCACGTAGCCCTGTTGAAACCCGTGACCCCAGATCCTTTCCCCGGGTGAAAGACAGGCCCGCCAGGGCCAATCCTGGTAGATGGCGAAGAGGAATTTGAAATTGAGGCCATCCTGGACTGTAGGATGAGGAATGGGGTTATCCAATACCTGGTAAAGTGGAAGGGCTACGGCCCTGAGGAAAGCTCCTGGGAACCTGAAAGGCACATCCATGCCAAGGAACTTACCCGGTCCTTTTGGAGGACTCATCCAGATCTGAAGGCCTGGCTGGGCATCCGGAGGCTGCCCCTTGGGGGGGGCAGTGTTAGAAGAAGACTGGCGCTGAGGACTTGTTTGCACTTTTTTGTGCTTTTTTAGCGCTCCCGCGCACACGCGATGGAAACGGCGCCAAATGGCTCTATTTAAACAGTGTGCACCCTGCAGCAAGTGCTGTCTGATCTACAGCGTGTGACCTGTTTTCCTGAGCAACCTGTAACCTGTTATCTGTTCCTGTGACCAGCTTGCCCCGACCTTGTCTGAACTCTGCGTGCACCGACCCTGGCTTGCCTACGACCACCCGATTGCCTGCTCCTTCTGTACTTCTGCCACTAGACTGTTAACAAACCCTGCCTGTACCTGACGACTCTTCTGCCTGCTCCCTTGCACCGCACCGCCAGCCAGTTGCCGACCCTGCCTGTACCACCAACCTTCAAAACCTGCACGAGACCAGAGGAGCCTCTCCAACCCTCACAGGTGACCAACTCAACCCTAGTGCCATCCTCACTCCTGGACTTCCTGTTTACTCTATCAGGGGTTCATGAATCAGGGTCGCAAGAGAGGTTACCCCTGCATAAGTCAGACTCCACCACCAGGTACGTGACACGGACTTTCTGGTCCACTCAAACCCCTCTCCACCTGCATTTAATGACCAGGAAAAGAGCAGAGGAGAGTTCTATCCTGGATCTCAGAGGGAGAAAGCTGAGTGAGCTCTGTGTGCTAATTTGGACTCAAAGATAAAGGTTTGCATTGTGCTTATGTTTTGTGGGTGTCGGGGAAAGCCCCACACTGTATAGAGAGGAACCTGGTTGTTTAGTTTAGCTCCAGACGGTGAGGATTTGTTTTCAGTTTTTTTATGTGTTTTGGTCTTGCAAATCTGTTGTAATAAACCTAGCAAAACACCAGATTTTAAAGAAACTGGCCTCCATGCTGAATCTTTTCCTCTGAAAAGTGATCCCCACGAGCTAATCTCCCACAATATATTTGCATTATACCTTTTTACCCAGCAGGTAGCACTGCAGTGTTATAATGTGTATTCTCTGTGGTAATGTATTTTTTTTTTTTTGTTTAATCTGTTTTCATTAATTTTCATAAAGAGATTACAGATACAAAGATGAAAAAGAACCAAACGTAACATTTCCATCAAAGCGGTAAAAAGTTCCATAGATACAATATAACACTTGAAGAAAAAGAGTTTAAGACAATTCAATAGAGGAGGAAAAGGGGAAAGAGAGAAGGAGAAACAGACTAGAAGAAAGGGGAGAGGGAGAAGCTGGAAAAGTAAAAGAAGGAGTAGTAGAAGGGCGTCCCTGCCCCATGGGTCGAAACACCATCCAATATTTGTACAATGCCGGTTAAGCAATTTGTGACATTAATTTGGCGTAAGAAGGAGAGTGTGTAAAAGCGAGACAGCATGACCAAATTTTGTTAAAAGTGGAGCACTTGTCACGTAAGGTATGGGTAATATCTTCCATGTGATATAGGTGTTGTACTGTTAACAGCCATTGAGTAATAGAGGGAGTTTTAGGTTGTTTCCAATATTTGGGTATGGGAGACTTTGCAGCGTTTAACAAGTGAGGCGTAATGGACCTTTTATAGGTACTTGCTGGCTCGCTTGTACAATGAAAAAGGACCACTAACGGGTCATTAACAACTGGAGACCCTTGGATGTTTTCAATCCAATATAGTATATCATTCCAGAACGGACGGATTAGGGGGCACGACCACCAGATATGTGCATGCGTGGCCCTTTCTCCACATCCCCTCCAGCACCTATCCGAGGTATCCGGAAAGAGTCTGTGTAGTGTGGCCGGAGTATAGTGCCATCTCGTTAATAATTTGTAGTTCATCTCTGCTGTTGTGGTGGACGTTGAGGACGTGTGCGCTAGTTGTAGAGCTGTAGACCGTTGGTCCTCCGATAAAGTTTTTTGCAAGTCTTTTTCCCAATTGGTTATGAATGCTGGGTGGCACTTTATGTTCAAGGAAATTAAAGCCTGGTACAAAAGCGAGATCAATTTCTTTGGCGGTTGGGTGTGCGACAGTATAAACTCCAGAGGCGTGAGATCTGACAGCGATCTTAATGGTGAGGGGAGTGATCTTACAAACTGTGAGAGCTGGTGGTGCCGCCACTTGTCCAAAAAAGAGATTGTGTTGGCATTCTGAAGTTCCGATATAGGGCAGATCTCCCCGTTCGAAATGACTTGGTGCAGAAGGACCTGAGATGCGGGAATCCAGGCAGAGAAAAAGCTTCTGTCGTCTCTACCTGGAACAAAGTATGCATGACCCAATAATGGGAGTAGTGGTGAATTAAATGAGGTGTTCTGTCTTCTATTAATAGTATCCCACATAGCTAGCATGGATTTAGACAAGGGTGAGGTCGTGCTGGAGAGAGATCTAGAATTCGGAGGGATCCAAGCCTGAGTGAGCAGGTCACATAAGCTAAGATCATATTCGACTTGGACCAACAGTTTGTTACATTTGTGGTGCTTCCAGTCCGAAAATCCTTGTAAGCACCGCAGTGTAGTAATAAGATTTAATGTCTGGAAGGGCAAGTCCACCTTGTGATTTGGGTCTGTGAAGGCATTGTCTAGAGATTCTAGGCCTCTTACGCCTACAAATGTATCTACTTAACAAAGTTGCAACAGTAGAGAAGAAACCAGGAGGGACTCTGAAAGGTATCATCTGAAACATAAAGAGCAACCTGGGCAATATATTCATTTTTACTACATTCGTTCTCCCCAACCATGTGTGAGCCAGAGAGGTCCAGTTATTCAGGTCTTTCTGTATGGAGTTGAGGAGAGGAATATAGTTTAATCGAAACAGTGAGGATAAGTCTCGGGATAGAAAAATACCTAGGTACCTTAAGCATTTGGTTTGCCAGACGAAGGGGAAAGGTTATGTTCAGGATTTCCGATTTGGATAAGTTAATTTTAAATTTGGAGACTCTGCTATATGATTCGCAGGCTAATATTAAGTTGGGCAGAGATGTGATTGGTTCCTGGACACAGAAGAGAACATCATCCGCGTAAGCTGCGTATTTGTGTTCGTGCTGACCAAGTTTAATGCCGTGAATGTTAGGATTTTCGCAGATTATAGCTAAAAAGGGCTCTAAGGATAGGGCGAATAAGATGGGGGATAGTGGGTATCCTTGACGCGTGCCATTGTATAGGGTAAAAGATTCGCTCAGCGTTCCATTTATCCGTAGCTGTGCAGTTGGTTGATTGTAAAGGGCTGCTATCCAGGTTAGCATATTAGGACCGAGCCCGAAGGAGGATAACGTCGCCAATAAGTAGTCCCAGTCCACCCTGTCAAAAGCTTTCTCCGCATCTGTGGAGAGTAACAGAGTGGGCTGGGACAGCGAGCGCACATGTGATATGAGGGACAGGGTGCGTAGAGAATTATCCCTCGCCTCTCTACCAGGGATGAAGCCTGTTTGGTCTTTAGAGACCAACTGAGGAATCAAAGGTAGGAGTCTGTTAGTGAGTACCTTCACGTACACTTTCGCGTCTACATTTAATAGGGAGATTGGTCTAAAGCTGCTGCATAGACTGGGATCTTTGCCTGGCTTGGGTAGGACAGTGATATGCGCATGAAGCGTTTCCACTATAAACTGTTCTCCTTGCAAAATGGAATTGGTATATCTCGTGAGGTGGGGGATCAAAAGTTCCGAACAGGTACGGTAATACTTAGTGGTCAAACCAGGTCCAGGGGCTTTACCTGTGGCCATTTCTCTAAGGGCCTTCAATATTTCAGTGGAAGTGATCTCTTTTTCCATAATTGACATGTCAGTATTGGATATTTTGGGTAAATTGGCTTTGGCTAGGTAGTCTCGTATGAGATTTTCTTTCTTTGCACTGTCTGGGATGGAATTATGTATATGATATACATTTTGATAGAAAGTGCTAAATTCGTGCGCTATATGTTTGGTTTCGTAAACGAATGCGTCGTTAGACGTCTTTATCTTGGCAATAAAGGAGTTTGCTTTTTTTTGTTGAAGGGAGCGGGCCTATAGTCTACCGGGTTTGTTACCCCATTCATAAACTCACTGAGAAATTAACTAATACTGTTGTTTTTCTTCTATGTGGTGGATTTCCTTAAGCTCCTCTTGTTTAGCCACCAGGGATTGATAAAGTGAGGGAGATTGATGCATTTTATGATTTGCTTCTAGTTCAGCTATTTCCTGAATCAATTGGGAGTGGCGGAAGAGCCGCTCCTTCTTTTTTCTGTATCCCATTTCGATGAGCTTTCCCCTGACTTGAGCCTTATGGGCTTCCCAGACTGTGCCAGCCAACATATCTGTGGGGGCATTTATCTGAAAGTACGATGTCAGATAGGCAGAGAGTTCTTTCTTGTCTATTTCCTCGGTGAGAAGGGATTTGTTTAATTTCCAGTTAGATGGTTTTGCAGGGATGGAGGGGATATTTATTTTAATAGGTATTGGGGCATGATCAGAAATAACCGATGTTTCGATCTTAGAGGAGATTAAGAGATTTAGGTGATGATGGTCCAGGAACAGATAATCAATTCTGGAATAGGAACGGTGTAGGTGACAGTAAAACGTAAAGTCTTTCGCCTGGGGATGCGCTATTCTCCATGAATCTATAAGCTGGGCGTCGAGAAGACGGCGGCGTATGGTGGAGAGCCATTTACGGGAGAGGCAAGAGGTACCCTGCGAGGTATCTAAATGAAGTTCAAGTGCCATGTTGAAATCTCCACCCAAAATTGTGCATCCCCTTGCGAAATCCCTCAGCTTAGCTAATGTGTTTGTTATGAAAATGGTTTGATCGTGGTTTGGGGCGTAGAGAGTTGCAATGGTGCATGGAAGATTGCCCAGGTTGCCTCTGACAAACAAATACCTTCCAGAGTCATCCGCTAACATGTCATCTAGAGTGAAAGCTGCGCTCCCGCGGAAACCAATAGCAACCCCCTTAGATTTTCTGGTGTCAGATAAACCATAGTACCAGGTTGGGTATAGGGGGGAAAATAGTTTTATGTTCGTGGTGTGAGTAATATGTGTCTCCTGTAGGAGAATTACATCACCCCGGAGGCGTTTGAGCTCCCGGTACAGATTATGTCTCCTGCTCGGGGTACAAAGGTCCCGGGCATTAAGAGAGATCACTTGGATGGGAGCCATTGGACCAAAAGGAGAGGCAGCTTGCACTGTTCGAATATGGTGCTCAAAAAACGGGGCAGGGACTTAGGCAGGGTGGGGGAGATCCCCGAGAGGGAGTGAGAAAAAGGGGAGAAGAAAAAAAGAAAGAAAGAAGCAAAAGAGGACAGGGAAACAGTCCTAACGGTAAGTCTTGAACCGATTGGGCACACAGAGATTTGCCGTGCACATGTATGGGGGGCCTCCGGACCCCCAGTGCCAGCACGCCTGGACAAGCCGGTAGCCGCCGGCGCAGGGGACCGAACGCCACCCACAGCTATAACCCGGTATGCAATGGTATAGACCACCACAGGGGGACAGGGAGCACAGTTTGCCACTGTTTCAACATGGCAGGTCCTCCGTGTGCCCCGGGACAGAACCAAAAACAAAAACATGAGACTTAGCATTTCTAATATAAACAGAGTAATGGTGACAGATTTAACAATGATAACCATAACCACCCCCCCCACTAGTCGGATTGCAATGTCTCACATTGAGCCCGCCAAAGGGGAAAGAAAGAGCATTCATAAGAACGAACTTTGATCAGAAAATGCCTTCATAATGCTCTCACCGCCACATGCGTTGATGAAGATGTGTACACAAAGGGGGGAATCTGGTGTCTTCATTCCACGTGGGAGGGTGTAGAGAAATGTCAGCCGCTCTAAAAGTTCAAGTATATGCTAAGTAAAGTAACGTACCTCAACGTGAGTGAACCATAGAAGGGGAAAGAGTCTACGACCTGGGACCGGCTGTGGGTGTCCGAGCTCTCTTAGGAAGTGTCTCTAGGGGTGGTGGAGCGTCGGTGTCCGGACACCTTCTGCCAAGCTGCATCCGAGGGGGAGACCGAAGGGATGTCTGGAATACCCTCGCTCCAGTCTGGAAGCTCCGGAGGGGAGATATCGACATCCATACAAAAGCGCTCCAGCTCCTCAGGGAAATGAAAAACTGCCGTTTTCTCTTCCCGGTTGGCTATCAAGCAGGCCGGGAACCCCCAACGATATCCGATGCCATTTGCACGGAGCTTTTCCGTAAGCGGTTTAAGGGCTCTGCGGCGATCCAGGGTCTCCTTGGCAAGGTCGGGGAAGAAGGAGAGGGAGGCTCCATCGAAGTCCAGGGATGTGGCTTCTCTGCCTTTCCGCATGATGAGTTCCTTCTCTTCATAGAAGTGGACTCTGCAGATCACATCCCGCGGGGAGTCCGAGGATAGGTTTGGCGGGCGAAGCGCTCGGTGCACGCGGTCCAACCGCAGGGGATGGTCAGCTTCATTACCCAGCAGAAAAATGACTATGAAGGGTTTTCCTGCACTGGGATATGTAAATAAGTACAAATCTAAGGAAAAGATGAAGAAAGAGAGACTGCTGCCCACCAGAACTTTCCCTGCATAAGCAAGGTAGCAGATATGTATAAAACAAGAGTGTTTTTTTGGAATTGGCGCTGTCTCAGTGATGTAAATATATTTTGTGTAAGTATATTGATTTAAAAGTGCAAAGTGTTTGAAAATTAATGATGTTTTCCTGTGTCCGTAAAAGTCCGTAAATAAAGATTGTTCTAAATAAAATAAAACATAAAATTATAAAAAAACAGTATCAGATCAGAATAGATTATTAGTGAAAATATAAATTTGTGTATATATAAAAATCCAAAACGTAATTCCAAAAAAAAATTTTTTAAATGTGATCCGTAAAAAATCCGTGAGAAGTCCGTGAAAAGTCTGTGAAAAGTCAGTGAAAAGTCCGTAAAATTCAGTCCGTGAACATTCATAAAAGGAGTTTTTGATGATCAGGTTCAGTATTTAATTTCATACAAAGAAATATATATAGATGATTTGTTGATAAAGACGTTTCCAGAAATTAAAAAGTGACTTTAGTGCACGATCCTGTTTCCTCTGCTTAAGGTGACTTGTGCTCCCCTCTTGTGCCCACACTTACCAGAGTCTCCTTACCCCTGCAGGGGTAGCCCGCATATGGTAAATGGGGTCTTTTCCTCGGTTCCAGGTGTCCTTCAGTCTTTGCTCCTATTCGGTAGTTTCTATCCAAAATCCTTTAGGACGCCATCCCGCTTTCCACCGGCTGTGTGAAGGAATTCGTCCTCTTCTGTTTCCAGTCATCACACGCGGTGAGAACTTGCGATAAGTCCGCACGCACCGAGGAGACTTCCCGCTTGATGGCACGCTCTAAGTTGTGTAGCATGGATGCCAATTCGTTTTTGGTGGGGAGACCACTCACCAAGGCGGCCACGTCTGCCTGCTGTAGTGACGCCCTATCTCCGTCGGAGCCAACAGAAAAAGCCGAGGATCGCCGCCTTGGCGTAGGCCGAAGGCGAGGGGTGATCTCCCCAAGCCATCCGCCTCCATGTTATCTTCGGGTTCCGTGGATAGAAACCTCTTGATAGAGTTAGATGAGTCAGTTTTCAGGGATAACGATTTCCCAGTGTGCTTTCCCATAATTGTTGAGCTTACTAGGATGTGAAATAAAGATCTGGTTGAGGTGAAAATAGGGTATCCGTCCCGGAGCTCCACAGAGACACGTCTCTATCGCTCCATGTGCGAACCGGAAGTCTCTGTGGTAATGTAATAACAGGATGTATGGTCTATATCTGTTATATGGACTTGTTTGTTATTAAGTTCCTGTTTAGTTTTTGTTCATGTTCTTATGCTGTAAAGTTATGTAATTCTCCATGAAGAGTAAAATGTATTGCTATATCCAAGAAGCTTCCAAAGCATGATTTCAATACTCAGCTAATAGGTTATGGGTCCCAGGCACCTAGCAGTACCCCAGGCACCCAGACATTGGAGAGGATACACCAGTCACCCAGGGCACTAGAAAGAGAATTCTGCCATTCAGTGAGTACAGCAAATCTGTGAGTACTGTGTGCAAGCTACTTAAAGCAGAGTTCCACCCAAAAGTGGAACTTCGGCTCCTCGGATTCCTCTCCCCCTCAGGTGTCACATTTGGCACCTTTCGAGGGGGAGAGGATACCTGTCTTTGAAAGGTGACCTTATCCCCAACATCCAGGAGCCCAGGCTATGGCCGTGGCTACTGACATCAGCAGCCCGGTTCCCTCCTCCTCCTTCGCCGCTTGCCAGTGAGAAAGCGCAGCGGCGGCTCACGCATGCGCAGTAGGGACCCGGCGTGAAGCCGAAAGGCTCCAATGCAGGGTTCCCTTACTCTTAATGGCGACGGCAGTAGTCGGCCAGCCGATCCGAAGATCGGTGGTGGTGCCAACATAAGTTTATTTTTAAAGGGGACAGCAGACCTCCGCTTTAAAGATAGCAAGCGGTTCAGATGTGAACTTTGCAATTGCAAAGCTGAACAATGCCATTTACCAGCTATGGAAAATTAAACTGGAAATTCTTTTGAATAAGGATGACTTGTGGCAAGTGGTGAATACAGACAGACCCACAAATGGAGAGATGGAGACATGGGACAGAAAGGATAGATAAGTAAAAGCAACCATAAGCTTATTAGTGGAAGGTGACCAGATTATCCACATAAGAACAGAGAAAACGGCCAAAGGTGTGTGGACTTCATTACAAAAACTGCATGAGCGTCCAAGTCTAAACAGCAAGTTAGTTCTGCTAAGAAAAATGTATAAAATTAGACTAGAAGAAGGTCAGCAAATGTGTGACCACTTGAAAGCTATACCAGAGTTTATAGAGCAGCTACAGTGCCTTGCTAAAGTATTCGGCCCCCTTGAACTTTGCGACCTTTTGCCACATTTCAGGCTTCAAACATAAAGATATAAAACTGTAATTTTTTGTGAAGAATCAACAACAAGTGGGACACAGTCATGAAGTGGAACGAAATTTATTGGATATTTCAAACTTTTTTAACCGCTTGCCGACCGCTGGTCGGCAATTGACGGCGACAAGGTGGCTCTTTCCCGCAAAACGCCGTCATATGATCACAGCCTTCCTGTACATGGAGGCTGTGACCACTTCCCTTCCCCAGCTAGGGCAGTCCCCCCACAGTAAGAACACGCCCAGGGAACACAGTTAACCCTTAGAGTGCCCCCTGCAGGTTAACCCCTTCACTGCCAATGGCATTTACACAGTAATCAGTGCATTTTTATAGCACTGATCGCTGTATAAATCCCAATGGTCCCAAAAAAGTGTCAAAATGTTCCAACATGTCCGCTGAAATATCGCAGTACCTATAAAAATCGCAGATCGCCGCCATTACTAGTAAAAAATAAAAAAAAAATAAAAACCCCAAAAATGAATTCTCTCCGTAAACGCGACCACTTTTGCGCAAACCAATCAATAAAGACCGATTGCAATTTTTTATATCACAAATATGAGGAAGAATATAAATCGGCCAAAACCGGTGAAAAAAATGTTTTTTTATATTTTTTTTTGGATTTGTATTTTAGCAAAAAGTAAGAAATTTGGGTTTTTTTGCAAAATTGTCGCTCTTCTTTTGTTTATAGCCGCGATCAGAAATGACGCAGCGGTGATCAAATACCACCAAAAAAAAAGTTCTATTTGTGGGAAAAAAAGGACGCAAATTTCGTTTGGGTACAACGCCGCACGACCGCGCAATTGTCAGTTAAAGCGACACAGCGTCGAATCGCAAAAAGGGCTCCGGTCCTAAAGCTGGAAATCCTTCCGGGGCTGAAGTGGTTAACAAATAGAAAACAGAAAAATTGGGCGTGCAAAATTATTCAGCCCCCTTAAGTTAATACTTTTGTAGCGCCACCTTTTGCTGCGATTACAGCTGTAAGTCGATTGGGGTATGTCTCTATTAGTTTTGCACACCGAGAGACTGAAATTTTTGCCCATTCCTCCTTGCAAAACAGCTCGAGCTCAGTGAGGTTGGATGGAGAGCGTTTATGAACAGCAGTTTTCAGTTTTTTCCACAGATTCTCGATTGGATTCAGGTCTGGACTTTGACTTGGCCATTCTAACACCTGGATATGTTTATTTGTGAACCATTCCATTGTAGATTTTGCTTTATGTTTTGGATCATTGTCTTGTTGGAAGACAAATTTCCGTCCCAGTCTCAGGTCTTTTGCAGACTCCATCAGCTTTCCTTCCAGAATGGTCCTGTATTTGGCTCCATCCATCTTCCCATCAATTTTAACCATCTTCCCTGTCCCCCTGCTGAAGAAAAGCAGGCCCAAACCATGATGCTGCCACCACCATGTTTGACAGTGGGGATGGTGTGTTCAGGGTGATGAGCTGTGTTGCTTTTACGCCAAACATAACGTTTTGCATTGTTGCCAAAAAGTTCGATTTTGGTTTCATTTGACCAGAGCACCTTCTTCCACATGTTTGGTGTGTCTCCCAGGTGGCTTGTGGCAAACTTTAAACAACTCTTTTTGTGGATATCTTTAAGAAATGCCTTTCTTCTTGCCACTCTTCCATAAAGGCCAGATTTGTGCAGTATACGACTGATTGTTGTCCTATGGACAGAGTCTCCCACCTCAGCTGTAGATCTCTGCAGTTCATCCAGAGTGATCATTGGCCTCTTGGCTGCATCTCTAATCAGTCTTCTCCTTGTATGAGCTGAAAGTTTAGAGGGACGGCCAGGTCTTGGTAGATTTGCAGTGGTCTGATACTCCTTCCATTTCAATATTATCGCTTGCACAGTGCTCCTTGGGATGTTTAAAGCTTGGCAAATCTTTTTGTATCCAAATCCGGCTTTAAACTTCTCCACAACAGTATCTCGGACCTGCCTGGTGTGTTCCTTGTTCTTCATGATGCTCTCTGCGCTTTAAACGGACCTCTGAGACTGTCACAGTGCAGGTGCATTTATACGGAGACTTGATTACACACAGGTGGATTTTATTTATCATCATTAGTCATTGAGGTCAACATTGGATCATTCAGAGATCCTCACTGAACTTCTGGAGAGAGTTTGCTGCACTGAAAGTAAAGGGGCTGAATAATTTTGCACGCCCAATTTTTCAGTTTTTTATTTGTTAAAAAAGTTTGAAATATCCAATAAATTTCGTTCCACTTCATGATTGTGTCCCACTTGTTGTTGATTCTTCACAAAAAATTACAGTTTTATATCTTTATGTTTGAAGCCTGAAATGTGGCAAAAGGTCGCAAAGTTCAAGGCACTGTATGTGCTATCAGAGAGGACATCAAAGATAACCATATTGTTGCCCTGCTCCTCTGAAGCCTTCCAGAGACATATACTGCTCTTATTAACACTTTAGAAACCAGACCCGAGCAGGAACTTACACTGGAATATATCAAAGGGAAATTAATCGATGAATATGACAGAAGGAAAGAAAACACACAGCATGATGACAAAGCTCTTAAGATGTACAAAGGCACAAAGCACAACAAAGAAAGCAGAGCCTGTTTTCGCAGTAAAAGGACTGGCCACTTATAAAAGGACTATCCTTTCTGGAAAGCCGAGCAGCGAAAGCTAGAGCTATCCACCAAAGAGTCAAAGCAGCCACAAAGGAAACTGCAGACATATGCAGTGGCACCTTTAAAGTTACACAAAGCGGCAAGCCCCATGGTTGGTGCATAGACTCAGGAGTGACAAGCCACCTGACTAGTGATGGGACCTTTTTCACAAACATTGATTACAGTGCAAAAGACAAAGTTTTCCTAGCAAACAGGAAAAGCATCACCTCCGAAGGTAAAGACCAGGGCTTCCTGAACTGCATTACACCACAAGGAGGTCATCACAGTATCCTTGTAAAGAAAGTGCTGTATGTTCCAGAACTAGAAGGCAGCCTTCTATTAGTGAAAATCTTGCAAACAATGGTCTCACAATTAAGTTCCAGGGTGATGAATGCACAATTCACAACAATAAGCAATGACTCGCAAAAGGAAAACTGAATGATCACCTATACAAGCTCATCACCACAGACCAGCAAGCCAATATAGTCTCTAATGACATACACAGCAAATGTATTCATTATGACACACGGCTGGGGCACAGAAGTCCAGAAGCTATACAGAACATTATAAAGAGAGGCTTATCAGAAGATTTGACAATAATTGAAGCAAAATCCACATGTGCTCCCCTTCCCCAGACATCTCAAAGAAAAACTACCCACCCCCTGCAGCTCATACACAGTGACCTATGCAGTCTAATGAAAACTCCCAAGTCAGACGGGAACAGAAATCTACTGACTTTCACTGATGATTATTCCAGGTACACAACTACTTATCTGATGAAGCTCAATAATGAAACATCAGAGAATCTTCAAGAGTTCGTTGCTATGTTTAGCAACAAATTTCAATGCAAACCCGGAAACCAGGGAGAAATACATAAGCAAAGAAGTGGCCTCATACCTGAAGAGACAAGGAATAGTACACCAGACAACCACACCATACACTCCCGAACAAACTGGTGTAGCAGAAAGGAAAAATAGCACTCTTATAGAAATGGCCTGGTGCATATTGTTGGATACCAACCTACCTCACAAGAACTGGGGAGAAGCAGTCATGACTGCAACTTACCTACAGAATTGATTACCCTCAAATGCTATTTAAAGCACTCCATTTGAAACGTGGCATGGATCAAAGCCTAGCATAGGGCACATCAGAGTGTTTGGTTGTAAAGCATATGCCTATATTGCAAGTGAAAAGCAATCCAAGCTGGAGAACAGAGCCATAGGGGGCATTCTCGTAAGCTATGGCAAGCAAATTAATGGTTACAGAATCCTATACCCAAAGACTGACAAAGTGACAATAAGCCGTAGTGCTTATTTTGATGAGAGCCCATCACCAGAAACACATATCCCTAAAAGCTGTGAATATCCCCAACAAACCAGAAGACATGGTTGACCAAATTGAACCTGTGCAGGAATCAGGTGAAACTCACAATGCCTAAACCAAGTTCCCCAGCAGATCCTGCTGAACTGCCTGAAATCAGAAGATCCACTTGGACTACAAAGGGCAAACCACCCCGCAAGCTGTCATACATTGTCAAAACACACAGCATACTTTAACTAACATCCTGGGAAGACATAGAAAAATTGCCAAAACATGAAGCCAATAAATGGAGAAAGGCAGCAGAAGAAGAATTAAAGTCACTTCAAGAAAATAAAACCTGGACACTAACAGAGCTCCCTCCTAACTGCAAAACTAAAGGAAGTAAGTGGACTTTCAAAGTAAAGTCAGACGCAAAAGGAAATGTCTACAAATACAAAGCCAGACTAGTTGCTAAGGGTTACTCTCAGTAATTCAGCGAAGATTACGATGAAACATTCACTCCCGTCGAAAAACATTCCACCATCAGAGCGCTTCTTAGCATTGCAGCCGGGAAGGGCATGCAAGTGAAACACCCAGACGTTAAAACTGCTTTTCTATATGGAGACATTAAGGAAGATCTCTACATGAAGCAACCGCCAGGGTTTGAGCAAAGAGACAAGAGCATCTATGGTCTTAAGCAATCTGCAAGGATGTGGAATATGAAAGTGAACAAAGTGCTTACCAGAGAGGGATTCTCAAGAAGTAAAGCAGACCCCTGTCTCTACTCGAAGAATCAAGAAGACAGATGGATATACTGTACATCTATGTCGATGACATTATAACTTGTTTTGAACAAGAAGGGGATTACAATCAGATAGTTCACCAGCTGAAATAAAATTTTGAAATCAAAGACCTTGGGAACATTAACTACTATCTGGGAATACAAATAGAGAGAGAAAAAGATGGAAGTTATCTTCTCAACCAATCTCAGAACTCTTGGAACAATTCCATATGCAAATAAAATGAAAACTCTTATGGAAACAGACTCTAAAGAGTAATGAAACAGAAAACGTGCTACCCAACAATGATATATCGCAAAGCAATCGGTAAGCTGCTATATGTTGCCACTGTGACAAGGCCAGACATAGCCGCAGCAGTGGAACTACTATGCAGGAAAGTCTCAGATCCCTGTCAGCGTGACTGGAACGCAATAAAAAGACTGATGCAATATCTCAAAGGAGCAATTCAGATGAAGTTACGGCTACCAACAACATCAAATCCAAAACTGGTCGGATATGTGGATGCTGATTGGGCCGGGGACTGTGCAGACCACAAATCCACAATTGGATTCATCTTCCAGTATGGGGATAGAGCCATAATGTGGTCTAGTCGAAAGCAAGTAACTGTCGCTCTATCTTCAACTGAAGTAGAGTGCATTGCTGCAGCATACGCATGTCAAGAAGCGATATGGATTCGTCAACTTTTTGTTGACATTGGAATAGACATGTCAACCAATTCCCATTTTTGAAGACAACCACAGAGGTATAAAGCTTACGCAATCAGAAAAGGACAATCCTAGGACCAAACATATTGATGTCAAGTATCACCTACTGAGGGACAATCAAGAGCAAGGTGTTATTGACATTCAATATTGCTTGTCAGAGGAGATGACTACTGATGCACTCACCAAGCCTTTGTTGAAGGAACATTATAGTTATTTCCAGAAGAAGCTGAATATAATCTGACAAAGCACATGCTGTTGAGAAGGGGTATTAGAAACTAACAACAGCATGTAATGTAAAGTCGCTTATATACTGTAAACTGACAATATATATATATATATATATATATATATATATATATATATGCATTATACCTTTTTACCCAGCAAGTGGAACTGCCATGCTATAATGTGTATTTTCTGTGGTAATGTAATAACAGGCTGTATGGTCCATCTCTGTTGTATGGACTAATTTGTTATTAAGTTCCAATAGTAAAATGTATTGCTATATCCACAAAGCTTCCAAAGCATGATTTCAATACTCAGCTACTAACCCGCTCTGAAATTTTTATTTGAAAAAGTATCTTTGATATCCCCATTTTCTAACCTGGAGCCATAGTAGTTTTACTGATAGTGTCAGATCCTGGTGATGCAGATGCTGGCTGCCACCCATGGGTTTTCCTACAGTCCTAAAGGATCTTGGGCATTCCTGGGCACATAGACAACAGCTCCCGGCCAGAAAATATGGCACCTGGAAGGATACCCAAAATAAACTTGTAATGCCACTGCTTCCATTATGGTTTATACTGTACATTTTATTTTATTTATTTATTTTGCAGATTTAACCATATAATATTACTTATGAATGTTTTTTCACTGGTGTTTAAAAAATCCTTTTTGCGTCAGATCTATAAATTTACAGATATGATGACTTGACTGAAATCAAAAGAAGTGCTTAAAAACCAAAGATAATAATTGAACAGTTAATGATCTATATGTTGTTCCAAAAGCGTATTGTGCATATAATGTAAAATATCACTGTTCGTCAATTGGGATTAATCAGGTGAAAAAGAAATATGATTGCAATGTACAGGTACATGTAGGAATCCTGTAATTCATGAAAAATTCCAGATTCTCAAATTCACTGAATTGCCTACAAAATACAGTTATAAGGGATTGCAAGGAAAAATGTAATTATGAGTGATGATGTCGGATGTGGGAATCACATAACCAAAGATCAACAAAGATTGAAGTATATTTACAGTGCCTTGAAAAAGTATTCATACCCCTTTAAATTTTCCACATTTTGTCATGTTACAACCAAAAACATAAATGCATTTTATTGGGATTTTATGTGATAGACCAACACAAAGTGGCACATAATTGTGAAGTGGAAGGAAAATGATAAATGGTTTTCAAATTTTTTTTACAAATAAATATCCGAATAGTGTGGCATGCATTTGTATTCAGCCCCCCTGAGTCAATACTTTGTAGAACCCCTTTTCGCTGCTATTACAGCTGCAAGTCTTTTTGGGTATGTCTCTACCAGCTTTGCACATCTATAGAGTAAGGTGACCAGATTTTTAAAATTAAATCTGGGGACATTTTTTTTTTTTATTAGCAAATAATAAACTACTTTATAAGCATATTCTTCTCAAATTATACAGTATCTCACAAAAGTGAGTACACCCCTCACATTTTTGTAAATATTTTATTATATCTTTTCATGTGACAACACTGAAGAAATGACACTGCTACAATGTAAAGTAGTGAGTGTACAGCTTGTATAACAGTGTAAATTTGCTGTCCCCCTCAAAATAAAACTCAACACACAGCCATTAATGTCTAAACCACTGGCAAAAAAAGTGACTACACCCCTAAGTGAAAATGTCCAAATTGGGCCCTTTGAGCTTCACAGGTTGCCACTGGAGTCCTCTTCCACTGCTCCATGAAGATATCATGGTGAATGTTAAAGACCTTGTGCTCCTCCACTTTCCGTTTGAGAATGCCCCACAGATGCTCAATAGGGTTTAGGTCTGGAGACATGCTTGGCCAGTCCATAATAAAATATTTAAAAAAATGTGAGGAGTGTACTCACTTTTGTGAGATACTCTATATGCAGTGTATGTGGTACGTGTTTATGAAATGATTGTATGATATACACATATATATATATATATATATATATACACATACACATGTTATTTCTCACATTTCATCAATGAGATAAAAAAAGATACTTCTTAGAATTCTTTGGGATATGACTACCAAATGTTAAGATAAGATAGAGAAAACACAGAGTGCAGAGTTCAGGAGTGCGCTACATAAAGAATGCTGCGCCCAGGAGCTTGCTAGGTTACCTACAGAATGCAGGGCTCAGCGGTGTGTTACCTACAGTATAAAGGGCTCAGCGGTGCATTAAACACAGAATGCAGGGCTCACCATTGCGGTACACACAGAATGCAGAGCTCACCAGTGGGGTACACACAGAATGCAGGGGGCTCACCAATGCGTTACACACAGAATGCAGGGAGCTCACCAGTCCGTTACATGCAGAATGCAGGGGGCTCACCGTTGCATTACACACAGAATGCAGGGGGCTCACCAGTCCGGTACACACAGAATGCAGGGCTCACCAGTGCATTACACACAGAATGCAGGGCTCACCAGTGCATTACACACAGAATGCAGGGGGCTCACCGGTGCATTACACACAGAATGCAGGGGGCTCACTGGTGCGTTACAGACAGAATGCAGGGGGTTCACCAGTGCATTGCACACAGAATGCAGGGCACACCAGTGCGGTACACACAGAATGCAGGGGGCTCACCAGTGCGGTACACACAGAATGCAGGGCTCACCAGTGCAGTACACACAGAATGCAGGGGGCTCACCAGTGCCCTACACACAGAATGTAGGGAGCTCGCCAGTGCGGTACACACAGAATGCAGGGTGCTCACTAGTGCGGTACACAGAGAATGCAGAGTGTGTTCAAGGGAGCATACTGTGCATGTAATGGTCAGCAGCACCCAACAGCAGTAATACATGATATCTCCTTGCTTGCTGAGTCCACACAGGGGAAACTATACAGAGCACAAACTGAAATGAGTGCACAGCAAACTTCTAAGTTGCCGGATCAGGAACAGTTAACCTCGAACCATCTCTGTACACTGGGGAATTCCATAGGAATGTGAGCCTCCCTCCTCACTCTCCAGATCTTGTATAGAAGCTGCCACCAGACTGTGCACAGTGCCTGCCCCCTCCCTCCTCTGCTTTGAGAGAGCCATGCAGGTTCTGTGCCTTACAGAATATCACTCTGCCACTCTGAAAGACTGTGTAGCCGGAACTAGAAGAAGAGTATTGGCTTCTGCGGCTGTATTCCTGCACATCAATTCCCAGCTCAGTCACATTGCTTGACAATTTTGCATCGATCCAGGTTGGATTCATGCAGATTTGCAAAGCCTTGTGTGTGTAATACAGTCAGGTGCATTTATGGGGGTTCTTGGGAGTGCTTCAGCACCCTCAAGCACCCACCAAGCGCTTCCCATGCCTGCCGGGGACAAAACCAGGGACAGATTTGTTCCGGGGACATTTTTGCCCATTAGTCTTTGCAAAATAGCTCAAGCTCTGTCAGATTGGATGGAGAGCATCTGTGAAACCAATTTTCAAGTCTTCCCACAGATTCTCAATTGGATTTACGCCTGGACCATTGTAACACATGAATATGCTTTAATCTAAACCATTCCATTGCAGCTCTCGCTGTATGTTTAGGGTCGTTGTCCTGCTGGAAGGTGAAACTTCGCCCCAATCTTATGTCTTTTGCAGACTCTAATAGGTTTTATTCTAAGTTTGCCCTGTATTTGGCTCCATCCATCTTCCCATCAACTCTGACCAGCTTCCCTGTCCCTGCTGAAGAAAAGCATCCCCACAACATGTTACTGCCACCACCATGTTTCACAGTGAGGATGGTGTGTTCGGGGTGATGTGCAGTGTTAGTTTTCCGCCACACCTGGCGTTTTGCTTTTAGGCCAAAAAGTTCAATTTTAGTCTCATCTGACCACAGCACCTTCTTTCACATGTTTGCTGTGTCCCCGACATGGCTTCTCGCAAACTGCACACGGGACTTTTTATGGCTTTCTTTCAACAATGGCTTTCTTCTTGCCATTCTTCCATAAAGGCCAGATTTATGGAGTGCAAGGCTAATAGTTGTCCTGTGGACAGATTCTCCCAAGTGAGCTGTGGATGATCTCTGCAGCTCCGCCAGGTTTACCATGGGCCTCTTGGCTGCTTCTCTGATTAATGTTCTTCTTGCCCAGCCTTTCAGTTTAGGTGGACTGCCATGTCTTGGTAGATTTGCAGTTGTGCCATACTCTTTCCATTTTCGGATGATGGATTGCACAGTACTCCGTGAGATGTTCAAAGCTTGGGATATTTTTTTATGACCTAACCCTGCTTTAACCGCTTAAGCACCCTAAGGATCAGGGGAGAGCTGGCAGCCTTAGGCCTGGGGGGCAAGTCCAGTCAAGTGGCCCATTGAGCCACCAAATCAGCTCACCATCCATGCCCACCGGGTTTTATAATGGATATTGATGTTATGAAGCAAGAGAAATATGATACAATGCTGTAACATAATTTAATGTTAATAGCAACAAAGGAGGTTTAACAAAAATAATGCATTAATACAGCCTCATCGATGCCCATCAATGCAGCCTGATCAGTGCCCATCAATGAAGTCTCATCAGTGTCCATCAATGCAGCCTCATCAGTGCCCATCAATGCAGCCTCACCAGTGCCCATCCAATGCAGCCTGCAATGCAGAGAAAGGAGAGCCGCCGGATTACAAAGAGCAGGGATCTCCTGCTTACCGGGCGTGGACGCTGTCATACGAAGTCCTGCCTCCTGGACCAACTCCTATAATAACCAACCATCATCCATGGTAGGGCCAGCCCTGGGTGCCCCCCTATGCTTGCAGTTAGTTGGCGGCCGCGCCCCTGGCCCCTACTTCCTCCACAAAAAGAAATATTGTCAGCGGGCAATGGCCGCCAGCCATTTTGAATGTAAGTTGGGGTGGCCTGGGGGGCAATTTCCCCCTTGCCCCCTGGCCCAGCCCTCCCCTGCTAAGGATTTACCCCCTTAATGACCAGGCCATTTTTTGCCATACAGCACTGCGTTGCTTTAATTAACAATTGCGCGGCTATGCAACATTGTACCCAAACAAAATGTATGTCCTTTTTTTCCCACAAATAGAGCTTTCTTTTGGTGTTATTTGACTACTTCTGAGGTTTTTATTTTTTGCGTTATAAACAAAACAAGAGCAACAATTTTCTTACTTTTTGCTATAATAATAATAAAAAAAATTTCTTTATCAGTTTAGGCCAATGTGTATTCTTCTACCTATTTTTGGTAAAAAAAAATCGCAATAAGCGTATATGGATTGGTTTGCGCAAAAGTTATAGCGTCTACAAAATAGGTGATATATTTATGGCATTTTTATTATTTTTTTTTTTTTACTAGTAATGGCGGCAATCTGCAATGTGTAGCGGGACTGCGACATTGCGGCGGACGGATCGGACACTTTTGACACTTTTTTGGGGCCAGTAACATTTATACAGCAATCAGTGCTAAAAATAGCCACTGATTACTGTATAAATGTCACTGGCAGGGAAGGAGGTAACACTAGGGGGCGATCAAGGGGTTAAGTGTTCCCTAGGGAGGTGTCTCTATCTGTGGGGGCAGTGTACTGACAGGGAGTAGAGATAGATCGCTGTTCCTGATCTCTAGGAACAGCAGATCTCGCTCTACTTCCCTGGCAGAATGGGGATCTGTCTGTTTACATTAACAGATCTCCGTTCTGTCTCTCTGAGGAACGATCACGGGTGGCCGGCGGACATCGCGGCCGCACAGGCCTGCTCTGGCGGTGCGCCCCCTATAGCTCTTAAAGCGGCCGACGTACAATGATGGTGAGTACAACTGCGGCAGCTGGTGGGGAAGTAGTTAAACTTCTCCACAACTTTATCCCTTACCCGTCTGGTGTGTTCCTTGGCCTTCTTGATGCTGTTTGTTCACTAAAGTTCTCTAACAAACCTCTGAGGCCTTCACAGATCAGCTGTATTTATTTATACTGAGATTAAATTACAGACAAGTGGACTCTATTTACTAATTAGGTGACTTCTGAAGGCAATTGGTTCCTCTAGATTTTAGTTAGGGTTATCAGAGTAAAGGGGGTTGAATGCAAATGCACGACACACTTTTCAGATATTTATATGTAAAAAAATTTGAAAACCGTTTATCATTTTCCTTCCACTTCACAATTATTTGCCACTTTTTGTTGGTCTATCACATAAAATCCCAATAAAATATATTTACGTTTTTGGTTGTAACATGACAAAATGTGGAACATTTCAATACCTTTTCAAGGCACTGTATCTAGAGGCTCATTCTTGCAATGATGACAACTATTAATGAGAAGGAGACCTGGGGCACTTAGTAGAAGACCTGGGGAATGTGCCCTGGGTGCTAGGGTTTAGCAACACCCCTGCTGCCAACCTACTTTCAGTGTCCCTCTCAACAGATCTCAACAGCCAAACTTATTGAACGTTATTCTTTTCAAACAGGAAGCCATGGTAAGGTAAAACCGCTAACATACTAGGTCAGCCTTTCTCAACAAGGGTTCCTACAGAGGTTGCAAGGGCTTCCTTGATCAATGGGCAACTTCTGCTTCTCATATGAGCAACCACTGACAATGACCACAAATGTAAGAAGCATTCTTCTCAGTGATCATCACACTAATGTACACACTGGTTTAGTGGATAGCACTTCTGCCTGGCAGCAAAAGGGTCACTGGTTCGAATCCCAACCACGACACTACCTGCCTGGAGTTTGCATGTTCTCCCTGTGCCTGTGTGGGTTTCCTCCGGATACTCCGGTTATCTCCCACACTCCAAAGGCATGCAGGTAGATAAATTAGATCCTGTGTAAATTGTCCCTAGTATATGTATGAATGTGAGTTAGGGACCTTAGAATGTGAGCTCCTTGAGGGTAAGGACTGATGTAAATGTAAATATATATGTAAAGCGCTGTGTAAATTAAATTGACAACGCTATATAAGTCCCTGACATAAATAAATAAATAATGTACCATGAGGGCAGATATAGTAATTTATAGCAGAGGTTCCTTGAGCTTGAAGGGTTTTTTAAGGGTTCTTCTGGGTTGAAAAGGTTGAGACAGGCTGTACAAGGATCACAATGCATTTTCCTCTGTATAGGCAAATGACACTGCAGCTAAAATGATTTTCTCGGACACTGCTATAGCGTGGAGGGAAATACACAAACTACTAAACCTACCAGCACAAATATCTGCTCGCCTCCCAATCCAAGGGAACCCGAATTTCCCCCCAGGCACTCTCCATCCAGCATTCTCTATTTGGCAGGATAAGGGCCTAACAACCTTTGCCTCTCTCTGCCACCCGGACACAGGCCTCATGAAACCCTTCTCCACCCTAGCCGAGCAATTTTCCCTACCGCGGAATCATGAGTTCCACTACTGGCAATGCGCCCAACACCTCAAAGGTCTCTGTAGAGATGGCTCTAAAAGATTTCAGATGTCATTTATTGATGATCTGTTGGAAACTAACTCATACAAGATATCGGACATATACAAACCACTGCTGGCTAAGACCTCTCCTCCCTTTACATCTTCTTCGTCTAAACACTGGGGAAAGGATTTTCAAGATGACAACCTGTTGGACAAAATCCTACAGGGATTCCAAAAAACTGTAAAATTGATCCCATGCGAACATTGGAAGGAGACGCAACTCAAAATTATGCACCGGGCATATATCCCCAAAAACTTCAACCCATCAGTCAAGGACGCTCTGAACCCTATAACTTCCCGGTCACCACCAACAGGTCACAAAATCCTAACTAGAAGCGCGACGTTTTTCTGTATAATCCCAGGTTAGAAATACCTCCCACCAACTCCATTCTCTGGTCCTATCTTCAACAAACAGGGTCATCGGTTTTTAATCTTCATCCCCCAGGAACCCCTATACGTCGTTCCATTGTAACATTTACTTAAGTTACCAAAACAGGGTCTTACTCCTCTACTTTCTCGTACTGGTCTTAGCCACACGGTTCCTTCCAGACCCAACCCTCGTTACTCCCGTCAAGCTACTTCGCCATAAAACCGACAGGGTTTCCTTCCCCTATATACGGGCCACGTATTAAAACTCAACGCAGAGGAAGGTTACAAGCGTACCCTAGTTAAAATGTCAAA
>BLSH010135775.1:352849-390440 GCA_018402905.1 Glandirana rugosa
CACCCCCCCCCCCCCCTACAGTTTACTGCACTTTAGTAATTTCTTGCTTAGAGTTGTTATTCTGGGGACTACATCCAGCTCTCCAAATTTTCTTTCTTTTTACTGTCTTGCACAGACCTCTTTGCTGTATGTAACCAATTTTTCTTGATGTAACCGCGTAAAATCTTCAACTCAGCATATGTTGTTATGATACTTTTCATGATCTCTCTGACCATAAGCAAGGCATACTGCAATTTCTTCTGTTTTGATTTGTCATTCCTATGTCATTACTGTGATTGACAACTAATCTGTATTACTTGAAAATACCAATAAAACCAGATTAAAAAAAAAAAAAAAAAAAAAAAATGATTTTCTCTAAAGCAAGGGGGATGGGACATCACGGATCCATTCTTGACTGTGGCACACTACTTGCATTGTATGCGCTGAATGTATTTATTTTATTGTATTTCTGAAATTAATTTAGTTTGTTCATACTGCCAGCTGCAGGGTTACGATCGAACATGCCTTACCCTGCATCAAAATACAGCCCCCAATAAATCTACATTTTTTTGCATAAATGTATTTATTTCAAAGAGCAATGAGGATATACAGCATATTATGTTAAATCTTGTAGATCAATCTCAAAAGTGCGAAAGAAACAATTAACTGTCTTATGCTAGGTATAGCTCCTCATTCGACCAGCTTCTGTCGATCGAGCATGCTGGAAAACCAGCTGATCAGCATTCGTTCAGCACTTGCAGCCAATGGCTTTGAGTGCTGACCAGTGTGTTCTGGCAGGGGGACAGTCCCCCTGTCATAACATAATAACACAGCAGGGAGGTCGCTGTACTAACATTACATACTTAGTGCAGCCAGCTCCTCCGTTTTTTTTTCGTTCAGCCCGCTGGTCTGAACAAAAAAAAAAAAAAACTACTTGTGTGTACCAGGCTTAAAGCAACAGTGTATGTGTGGTAAGTGTGAATACATTGATCAGACATGTAGCCATGGGTGCGATATGTTCTGTGTCATTGTTTGCCCTGATAAGAAAAGTGTCTACTAAGTAAATGTATGTTGTCTACATGAACTAATAGCTTTATTTGTTCTTCCATATGGTATATAATTAATCTCTGTAAGATTTGTTCTTGTCACTTTCAATGAATTTCTAAGTGTTATACACATGTGTATACAGTATTTTGTCTATATGAAATAAATTTCAAATTATTTTTACTGCAAACCGTAGTTATAAATTCCCCAAAAATACAATAACCCATCACAACTAGTCAGAATTCAGTTTAGCGTAGTCAGATCCAAAATGATAACGTGACCCCACAATAAAATATTAGCCTAATCCCCACCAGATTTACATAATACACTGTTTAATAAACAGTTTATCCCAGAAAACTACAGATGAATGCTCACTTCAAATTTTAGTACTGTGTTTGTAATGCAGATTTCTGTCAGAGTGGATCAGTAGTCAAAATAACATTAAAACTGAACTCTAGGCATGTGTAAAAACATTCAATTATTGCAGTTATGCATAATTCAAACTCATAAAGTTCATTTTAAGTGCACCTAGTGCAGATACCTGTGGTTCTCTGCGGTGCTAAACCTAAAAGAGAGAAGGCCAGCTCTCTATGTGCCGCCAGGAAGATGGGAAAGATATCCCTCCCACTGGTTCTGCCATAAGCAAAGTGTTTATGCACTTCTTTCACTCTGCCGGCAGGAAGATCAATGTGCCGGGGTCATATATATGTAGCCACACACGTGTTTGAGCTTTATGGTGCACACCCTAATGCAATAGGCTGTGCACACCTATGGTTCCTCCAGAGGTTGTTAGGGGTTCCTTGAGCAATGAGCATTTTTTGTCTCCCAAATAAGTTCCCACTGACACCATATATCTGTTTAGCTATCTGTGAGGGGCTAATTCTTTCTAATGAACACATGTGTAAGGAGCATTCTTCCCACTGTCCATCACACTAATGTATCGCGTGTTGTAGATATAGTAATTGTTAGCAGGGATTCCCTGAGACTGGAACGTTATTTTTAAGGGTTCCTCTGTGTTGAAAATGTTGAGAAATTGTGCATTGGAGTCAATTCACAATACACAGAATGGTTCCCCTAACCTAATGTCAAGGCACCCACCTTAAGAAATGACATGCAGCAAGCAGTGTAATACATGCATGTAGACCAGAAATGACTGAGTAAAAAAAAAGGTGAAAACAAGTATTTTATTTTAAAAAAATTGATACACAATGCTTTAGCAAAACAAATAATATAAAACATAAAGGGTAACTCTCTTATAGTACACCGCCTATAAAAGCATGTGAATAGATGGGGGCTCTTCACGTATGTGTCTAAGAGCAAGCAAGCTTCTAATCTGCAGAACAAGCTGGCTCCTGACCTCAGGCTTCAATAACGAGTTTCTTGGTGTAACTGGTAAACAAAGGTCACAAGGACTGGGTCTCAGGAACAGGCCCAACAATACAGGGGGGGGGGGGGTTGATGCAGGAGATGTGTCTTAAAAATAACTAAATTACCCTTTTGAATGCGTTTAGGAATGGACAACTATTCCTTCTTCAGGAGATACGGAAAAAGTATTTAAAAAACTAAGGGGCATTACTCGTGCATAGGCGTGAGCTTGCAAAGAGGCTGCATGAGTTCAACAGCACTGAGATGGAGGAGACAGACCTTTCATGAATGAAAGGCAATCTATGAATGGAGGACAGATGTATGCCTCCATTCATTCATGGAAGCTGTTTGTGCATGTAGTGCTACCCCATAGGAGCAGCTGGATAAGGTGGGTCCTCTGTTCTCTACCTTGAACTTCTCAAGAACCTCAGTCCCTCTCACACACCAGGTTGAGTGTACAAACATACAATATCACAGGGAATCACAGAAAGTAATATGTAGTACCCAATAGTAGTGCTATATCAAATAAAACAGACGAAAAACAGGTAGTAAGGCCAAACAAAATATATTGTCACTCGATATGGTTGGTAACTAGGCAAGCATAAAATGGATTAACAATGGTTCTAACAAAATTTAGCATAGAAACTGATTAGTCAGTAGGGATTAGGCATAAGCAAGACCACCCCAAGTGCAGTAGTGAGTGGTAGTAAAGTTTAATTTACTGAGTGCTGAAACTATTATGCCAGAGTGCATGCTAGTCCTAAACTGACTGGGTATGCGCTGCCCAAAAGAAAAGAAGGATTATAGCAGAGGGGCAGGGGGAACAAAAGGGTATTTCAGAATAATTGTTACGGAAGGGGCAGTCCTTTGAGTTGAGTGTTGTTTTTCTTCTGGCCATCTTCGGGTCCCTTTAAGAGCATTGGCGACATAGCTAGATGTGGTTCAAAATTTGATAAAGTTCGGTATAATGCAGTGTAGGGCCAGTATAGCTGCAGTCTAGGTTTTGGAATAAGGTTTGGAATAAGTGCAATACAGAGTGCAGAATAAGTGCCGTATGGATTAGGAAAACTTGGTGTCCTGCTCTCAGTGGCTCAGTCCCTGCTAGCAATACCAGTGAAGGGCGAATAACCCTCTCACCATTCCCCGGGAAGCTGCAGTGGCCTCTCACTGTAGAATGGTGGGCTTTATTTTTTCCCAGAAAGCCTCTGGTGATCAGCAGTTGGAAGCAGAGTGGACGCTCCATTCTCCCTGCAGCAGTGGTGCAGAGGTGCGGTGATGTGGCCAGTGCTGCGCTGCCACAGGGTGTCCTCACTCCCAGTCTAAGGCTCAGATCTCCACTGCTATGGTTTCCTACTGGCAGATGGATATCCAGACAAAGATGCTCACTCTCTAACTCCCTCAGTGCCAAGAGGAAGAACTTTCCTGGACAGTTTAATAAAAATCATCTCTCCACTCCTCCTACTGTCTAGTCATTATATGGTTTCCATCTCAAACTACAACTCCCAGGATTCTCAGCGCTCTTCATAGAATTCTGTGGGCTTGCTTGGCTTTAGCTCTCCCTGCGGGCCCGAGGAGGATGGTGCAGCATAACATTAATATCACAGTACAGGGAGAGAGGCAAATAAATAGCAATGTCTCCTTCTCCATGTTCTTGTAGCCCAGCAACTAGCTACATCCAGGTTCTATGATTGGAGGAGGAGGGCGGACATAGTGACCAGTGCTTGTATTAACCCCCACAACACTATATGGGGATGGGGGCAGAGGACTTCAAATTTCTAGGGCAGCCGGCATCAACACAAAGGACACTTCACATTACATTTAAGTACTGTCCCTTGTCTCCAACTTAGGCTTTAATATAAATATGTGCAAACATTTTTGTATACGAAAGAATATAACAAAAAAGTATGAAACAAATAAGTTGCGTTTACCATATTGTGATCCCTTCTAAAAATACTGTTTCAGATCCTCAATTTATTTTACAATGTGTAGAATTTAGATAACAGATACATCCTGAATTACATCCAGCAAATAACTAGTGCTATAGCTATCCATGTCCCATTGACAATTGTTGAGGTTTTTGGAAGGAAAAAAAATTCTTTACTTGTTTGTGCAATGGAAAACACTCAAATAAACTAAGGTCTATGTAACATAATAATGTGAAACATCTTTGGGATTAACCCTCTGACAGGGAACACAATCTCTGGCAGAACATTAGACTATAGCAGACAATTCCTTATGGAGCTGTAAAGTTATAAAATAAAATGTTTATCCATGGGGATGCCAAGCACTGATTTGGAAAACATAATAACCAAGCTATGATTAAAAGTTTGCTAAAAATATAAACTGATTGGAAACATAATTTCATTAGTATGACAAAAAGGCAAGCTATATTAAGATATTTCAAAAGATTACTTTTATGGACTGGCAACAAGGAAAACATTAAAATGAGGGCTGGATGGAAGATTACTGAGAGTTTAGCCAAGAAAGTGATATGATAAGATTTTAATTGTAGGGTTTGCTTGAATTACAAGAAAAAAACTTCATCTTGTCTGTTAACTATGTTGCACAGGTGGGTGCTATATGCAAACAGTTCCAGATTTCCAGTTCTAGTTGCTGCAGATATATCTCTGGAAGTAGTTGTCAGGACTCCCAGAGACTGTTCTGTGGGAACCATTTGGGTTTAGGTTCCAAAAATATCAACTCAAGAACAGTCCCGTTTTTCAATGTTGAACTTTATTATTTCAGAACCTCACGCTAAGTACCAGCACAGTTAGGAGCCTCTGCTTCATTTTTCACATTTTTAAGCAGAATTAAGCAGAGTACAATGAGACATTTTATTAATATGTCTATATAAAAATTGGCATAGGAAGTACATGATTATATGAGTGCAAGAACTGAACTTAGGTTGGCAAAAGAAATAATTTGGTTTAAAAGCCTGTCTTGGCTGCATGGAGTAGACGTTAATCCTTTGGTTCTAGAATCAAAGACCCAGCAGAAGACCAAACCCTACTCCATTTTAACCAAGCATACAGAAATTTATTTTGGGGAAATGTTTATCTGCAATACCCAAGCTGTGATTTTCTGTTTCACTAATTTTTATTGGAGGGTATTATAGAGTCAAGATGCATTATTTCATAAAGAACAAGCAGCTTGTTGTTAATGTGGGTCAAGTGTGTACATGTCAGGAACCATGAATCAGACAAAGACAGAAGTGCAGTAAAATTACACTTTTTAATAAAAAGGTAAAATGTTATAAATGGAGTAAACATGGGCAAAACATAGCCAGGGTTTGATAACTGGAACAGATAGTCTGAGCAAGCCAGTGAAACAGGAGTCCAGAGATCAGTGAAGTCAAACATACGGAATGCAGGGTCAGGAGCCAGGAGGAGAGTCAGCCGAGCAGGGTCTTGAATCCAGGAACCAGAAGGGAACGTCAAAGACTTTCACAGGAACACACAGCAGAGATTTCTCCAGAGATGTTGACCAGGCAAAGGCGTCTGAGATATGATCCAGGCAGTTTTTTTTTGCAAATATAAGCTTTAATGCCGATGCATTAGATCAATATACAGAGAAGGGAACAGAGCAGTCAAGCCATGACAGTAAACATCTGGTAGACATCATACATCAGATAAAGTTATCCACCACCTTTGTGTATATCTTGAGGCATTTAGAAATGGTCTCGGTGTTGACTCTGTGGTGATCCAGGCAGTTTATATAGCTAAAATAAATTAGAGATCCACACTGAATAGCACCCTTCACCTATAGATCATCTAATACCTGCGGCATGACTAATTAAATGAATGAGTGAATGAAACAACACAAAGTTACGATGAGCCGCTGCTGTTTTACACTTTAAAATCACTATACCACAAGTCAACTAATTAACAAATGCAGCAGCGCTGGGAATTTTCAATTGCATAAATGCATTACAACATTCCAGAAGAAACAACATACATAATTATTTATGTATAGAGCAATCACTTTATAGAAATTCCACAAGTCCCAATGACAGTGAAGAGATAATAAGTCCACAAGTCACAGTGATGAAACAAACATTGCTAGGTGTCTGTGAATACTTTTATAATCCACCTCGTGTACAAGAACATAGTGAGTCCCTTCACCCACAGTGGGATCCTTACCGTCATTCGATGCTTGGCATTTGCATGCACAAGCTATCAAGCTGTTAGTGTAACCCAGGCACTCCCCTCACTGGCAATCTCGTCCTTTCATGAATGGCAGACGGAGCAGATATATAAAAGTGCAGAGAATCACAATAATGTGATAAGGTTTAAAACATTTTATTTATCATAAAATTGACAGCTAGGGGTCACCCCCTAGGTAGTCTCCTTACCAGAGATAAAACTTCAAACAGCTTTGCCACACATCAATCTGAGCCGGTCATCGGCTATCCACAGAACCCCTGCAGACACCACTCACTCGTAGCCGCGACAGCACCGTCACTGCCCCAACCAGCAGGGAGCCCACAAACACTGCCGGGCACTACCATCCGCCCCACATGTAGTTACCGTACAGCCTCAGAAGCGTTTTGTCAATTAGACTTCTACTGGTGAGTGGCTGTACAGTACGGTAACATCACATTAAATACACTCCTCACCCCTCAGCTGAGAACCCCATTCTTCCGGTGTCTCCAGTGGCAGGAATAGTCAACGTCCGCCTTACACAGCGGATAACAAATACAGAAACATTTAGAAACAGAAATTTTGCAATAAGTTGTTAATAAGCTCATGAATCAACATTGAAACAGATCAGTTCATAGATGGACTTACAAAGCCTATAAAAAGGGACTTACTAAATGGAATCAGTTATAATCAGGGGACTTGTGGAAGTTCTATAAAGTGATTGCTCTATACATAAATAATTATGTATGTTGTTTCTTCTGGAATATTGTAATGCATTTATGCTATTGAAATTTCCCAGCGCTGCTGCATTTGTTAATTAGTTAAGTGACTTGTGGTATAGTGAGTTTATATAGCTAAGAGAGCTGACTAACGAGCAGGATATGGACATCAGGTGACACAGAGTGAAAGCTGAGACTGGCAATTAATCCTCAGCTGAGCAGCTTGCTCTGAGAAGAGAGGACTGAGCCCAGCCCTGACAGTACCCCCTCCTCAATGACCCCCCTCCCCCCCGGGGGGGCACCAGGTTTGAGGGGAAAACATCTGTGGAAAGCACAAAGGAGAACAGGAGCATGTACTGTACGTCCAAGGATGAGACCCAAGAACGTTCCTCTGGACCGTACCCACACATTGCTGCAGTAAATCTCGAAGAACATCGTTGATGAACTCCTGAAAAACTCTCAGAGCGTTGCAAAGACCAAACGGCTTTACAAGTATTCTTAATGGCCTGTCCTATTATTAAACGCAGTTTTCCACTCCTTCATCATCATGAGACTCTATGCCCCTCTCAGATCAAGCGTGAAAACCGTTGCTCCCTTGAGACGGTCAAATAACTCCATAATCAACGGAATCGGATAAGCATTCTTAATTGTGAAGCGATTAAGACCCCTATAATCAATACAAGGTCTCAGTTCGCCACTCTTCTTTTTCACAAGGAAGAAGCCAGCATAAGCAGGAGATGAGGATTTTTGGATGAACCCTCTAGAAAGTGCATCTGCAACATTCTCCTCCATGGCTTTATCCTCAGAGACAGACAAAGGATAATCCCGGCCATGAGGGGGTATGGCATTAGGTTGAAGGTCAATTGCGCAATCATATGACCAGTGTGGAGGAAAACTTCCGGCTTGACCTTTATCAAAAACTTTGCTAAATGTGCGGTATTCCTCCTGCAGGGAGGAGAGTGAAGCGGTACGCAAGACCTTAGCAACTTTATGAAAACATGTCTTAAAACGTTGTGGCGACCAGGAAAGAACCTCAGCACAAAGCCAATCAAAAGAGGGGTTGTGCCTCTGTAACCAAGGATAACCAATAACCACAGGAAATGAGGATAGAAAATGACTTGAAATATGATTATCTTATGGTGAAGAGCCCCTACGACCATGATCAACTGAGCAGTCTCATGAGTCACCTGGGTAGGCTGTAGAGGTCTCCCATCAATAGCCTCAATGTTGAGTGGAGTGGCCTGAAGCTGCAGCGAAATCGAGTGCTTAGACAGCAAAGCCACTATCTATGAACAGACCTGCAGCCCCAGAGTCGATTAGAGCCTGTATCTCAATGGAAGACTCAGAACAAGAAATGGTAACCAGAACCAGAGGCTTATCCTTACTGATGATGGGGGACGTAACAACGCCACCTATAGTCTGTCCCCTACAGGACCTCAGGTGCAAGCGTCCCCCTGGATGGGTGGGACAAGCCTCCTCCTGAAGGCTTTCTCATCCACAAAGAGACGTGTGAAGCCCAAATGCATGGGTTCTCCTTCACTGACGGGTTCGGAACCAGGAGGTGTGGGAGGTGAGGGAGGCACTGGTGGGACTACAAAGCTCCAAGCCAAACATACAGGAGGCTTCCGCAACCGTTCCTTAAAGGAAGGTCTCTCTCTGAGTCTGGAGTCAATGAGAATGGCAAACGTGATCAACTTCTACAGCTCAATGTCTCGGGCTGCTATCTCATCTTTGATGTTATCTTAGAGACCATGAGAAAAAGCAGCCACAAGAGCCTCATTATTCCAAGCAACCTCTGTTGTCAGAGTATGGAATTCAATGGCGTAATCGGCAACTGTTCTTGTACCCTGCTTGATGGACATGAGGCTTTTGGCAGCAGTAGTGGAGCATGCAGGAACATCAAATAGCCTTTTAAAGGAGGCCACAAACTCTAGATAACTTTGGACAACGGGTTTTTGCATCTCCCATAGAGTTTACCAAGGCCAAGGCTCTGTCAGAAAGCAAAGAAATCACAAAGCCTACTTTGCTTCTGTCGGTGGGAAATGCCTGGGGCAGCATCTCACAGTATATCCCAACCTGGTTGAGAAACCCTTTGCATTGAACTGGATAGCGCCAAATCACTGGGGAAGTGGAGCGGAACCAGACATGCCCCTTGTAGAGGTAATATTCGAGGTGGGTGCCTGCACAGAGACTTGAGCATCAGCGGGAACAGCCTGCAACACAGGTTGTGCAGGAACAGCCACCGTGGGAGGAACCAGGTGAGCAGTGCGGTTCAGAAGCATCCGTAACGCTATGGCAAACTGATCCATACGTTGATCCTGCTCATCCAATCTGGAAAATATATTACCAACAAGTGGATTGACTGCATCTTCTGAATTCATGGCCTTTGCCTACTGTCAGGAACCATTAATCAGACAAAGACAGAAGTGCAGTAAAATCACACTTTTTAATAAAAAGGTAAAATGTTATAAACCTGGTCAAAACATAGCCAGGGTTCGGGAACCGGAACGGATAGTCAGAGCAAGCCAGTGAAACAGGAGTCCAGAGATCAGCTGTCAGGAAACAACCTTTGCCCCAGGAAATCGGGTTGGGAAGCCTGTGTGCGGGCATACATAGCGTGTGTGCACGCCTGTGCACGTGTACACGCGCGTATGCGCGCGAGTGCGCACCAGCATTGGAGCCCAAATGGCCCATTTAAGCGGTCAGCACCCTGCAGCCATTGCTGCCCGTTCTACAGCTTTTGGTGTACCTGAGCTTCCTGTTTACTTGTACCTGTATCTGTTCCTGTGACCCGGCTTGCCTTGACCCTGTTTGAGATCCACCTGCACCGACCCTGGCTTTCCACGACCACCCTTCTGCCTGCTCCTTTGTACTTCCGCTGCCAGCCCGTTGATGAACTTTTGCTTGTACCTGACTATTCTCCTGCCTGCTCCTCCTGTACTGCACCACCCGCTTGTTGCCGACCCAGCCTGTACCACCACTCTACTACCAGCAGTCCGGAGATACCACATCAGTTGTCACCGGTGACCAGATCAACCCTCATGCCAGCCTCCCTCCTGAACCACCTATCTGCTCTACCAGGGGTTCTTGAATCGGGGTCGCAAGAGAGGTTACCCCTGCATAAGTCAGACTCCACCACCAGGCACGTGACATCAGCGAAGTCAAACTTACGGAATGCAGGTTCGGGAGCCAGGAGTTGAGTCAGCTGAGCAGGGTCTTGGATCCAGGAACCAGAAGGAAACGTCAAACAGGCAAAGTCTTTCACAGGAACACGCAGCAGAGATTTCTCCAGAAATGTTGACCTGGCAAAGGCGTCTGTGATCTAATACAGGCAGTTTATATAGCTAGGAGAGCTGGCTAACGAGCAGGATATGGACATCAGGTGAGACAGAGTGAAAGCTGAGACTGGAAATGAACCGCTTCAGCTTGCTCTGAGAAGAGAGGACTGAGCCCAGCCCTGAAAGTACAAAATAGTAAAAGAAGAAGGTTATTACACATAAATAACAGGTTGGTAAACATCCAGGTCCCCATCTGCATTAAAAACAGGGGTGTAAGCCTACTTGTAGCATCCAGTGCTAGACTTTTGATCATTGTTACGCAATCTTATTAATTTCAGAAACATATATAGCACCATCAATTAATGCAGTGTATATACAGTATTATACATGCACATCAGTCCTGACAAAGCTGGGGACTCCCAGCGAAACGTGTTGACATCATGCCCCTGTGCATCTGACACTGCTCCATGCATTTCCCTGTCTCCATCGCAGTTCAGATGTCACGATACGGTAGGATCTGAAAGATTGTGAGTGCGAGCTTCCAACACTGGACGGCTAGCCTACCCAAGGCACTCCCACACCTGACTTGGGATTACTACGTTCAGTGCACACCGTTGTATCGTCACGAGAGCCAATGAGAGCTGGTAGGAATTTGGATCTGTGACGCTTCCTTGAATTATGGATATTACCAGCTGAGACCCAGACACGTAACATTACCCCGTACAAACTCTGTGTTATATGCCACTGTGCAGTTATGACATTGTCCAGCAGGAGATCACCGTGATTGGGTGCTTATGCATGGTGTCTGCTGGCCGGTGTATACTGTTTGATCACAGCTTGCCGTTATATGCCTGGTGCTCAGCCTCCTCTCCGCACACTGTCTGATGGCGGCTTATCCTTCACATTGACATTTGAGGTTTCTGCTGAGTGATTTCATAGGGACTGTACTCACGTGATTACACCTGCCACTCCAGCTTCGGTCAGTAGTTCCTGGATAGTTGTATTACTGCAGTTTATGCCACTTTTGGGTCAATCCTCCTGCAAGAACTTTTGGCTATTAGTTGATGGTGCACCCAGTCTCCCCTCTTTCATTTTTATACCTCTATGACTTTGATGTGATGTGTATGGATGTTGATGCATGGATGGAGTCTAGACGTTTATTTTGATTAAACAACATTGTCTTTTTTTTAGATGGTGGGAGGTGGAGGTGTGTATACTTATCATGTTATCTAGTTTTTCTACAATAAACTTTTTGTAATTTTTTTAGATTGGCTTTCTATTTTGTTTGGTACTATATCCCTGAGGCTCTATTCTGTGGTACTTTGAACGACTACCTTTGTCTTAGTTTAGTTCTGTTTTTTTGTATGCTGGTTATTGCCACAGAGCCCCACTTTTTATCTCATTGTAGCTTTGAAAGTGAGTGGATGAGTACCCATGGGTATGCACATGTACCCTTATACTTTGATTCCCAGCATTTTTTGTTTTGTGTTTTGATACATTCACATCAGTCCCTGCCCTCAAGGAGCTTACAACCTAAGTCCCTAACTCAAATTCATACATACACACATACTAGGTCCAATTTAGACAGGAGCTAATTAACTTACCAGCATGTCTTTGGAGTGTGGGAGGAAACCAGAAGACCCGGAGGAAATCCACACAGGTACAGGGAGATCATGCAAACACCAGGCACCTGTGGTGTTTTTTTTTTGGGGGGGCAACAAACACCCCCCCGCGCGTCTGCCCGTTGGTTACCTGGGTAGATAGATCCTTATAGATGGAGGGTGTCATCCAATGCAGTGGGGTGCGGGCAGCGGCTCTAGGCTGGCGGGTGCGGGGTCCAGGCAGCAGCTTCAGGCTAGTGGATGCGGGTCCGGGTAGTGGCTCCAGGCTAGCAGATGCGGGGTCCAGGCAGTGGCTCCAGTCTAGCTGGCTGGCTCTGGGCAGCGGATCCAGGCTAGCAGGTGTTGGGTCAAGGCAGCGATTCCAGGCTAGCGGGTGCAGAGTCCGGGCAGCAGCTCCAGGCTAGCGGGTGTGGGGTCCGGGGAAAAGAAAACAAGAGAGGGGCGCACTGACCCAGTGCAATACCGTTTAAAATGTTTATTCAAGAAAATATAATAAAAACATACAAAAAGAGCAATGTGAAAGACAAAGCAAGATGCAAGATAATCGCTGTACCTCCAAGACACCTACAGATCTCCACCTCAGAAGGGGGACCGGACGGTGTCCGTGTGGCTAGGCTGACGCATTTCCAGGCGAACCCTCTTCCTCAGAGCCTACAAACCATGAGTCATACCCCACATATTTATGCACATATGCATGCTCATAAGTGGGCTGGGTCATGATTGAACGTCCCACCCCCCTGAAAGGGGGAGCGGCTGCGTGGCCCAATCCGGCGACAGCACCGCCCACATCTGTAACTGCATACATCTATCCACATATATACACACCCATAGACATATGTACATGTATATAGAGTCTCGTATAATAAGTGCTGAGTACAATTATTATTGTTGTATAGAGCTCCATATACCACAATCCTATCAGCCCCCGTGAGGCTGTGGTGGGGGCTCCGGGCAGTGGCTCCAGGCTAGTGGGCGTGGGGTCAAGGCAGCAGCTCCAGGCTGGCGGGTGCGGGGTTTGGGCAGCAGCTCCAGGGGGGCTTCCTCTCTTGCTCCAGTGGCTTCCTCCCTGGCTCCACGTCAGGCATCCAATAGGATTGACTGACATTTTGGTCATTCAAGAAATAGGTCTCAGACCTGCTTCCTGATTGGTGGGGAGAATATTTAGTGTGAAAATTAATTTGCTATTGTCACACAACTGGGTGGGATCGGGACACAGTGCTTTGTGCCCCGAGCCCACCCTTTTTTGAAGCCTATTAGAGCCTCTGGCTCCAATCATGTGTTTCAAAAAACACCCCCCCCCCATCCTCGCCATAGGAATTCATGCGCCAGGCATCCTAAAAGGGGTCGGGCGCATGGACAGGGAGGGCGGCGGCGGTATTGGGGGGGTGGCACCCATGTGCCCACAATGCACAGGCCGCCACTGCCAGGCTTGTAGTTCCATGATTGGCATTCAAACTGATGACCCTAGTGCTGCTAGGCAAAAGTGCTAACCAATGAGCCACTGTGCTGCCTACAGCTTTTTTACACATGCAGCTGGGGCGGTAAAGCCAGATGTTTAAGCCCCAGTTTACCACCCCCTGATCGCCCACCTGAATACAGACATGCAGCTACTCAGGACTGTACACATGCTGTAGCAAACATTAAACTGCATGTCCCAAGTCAATAGGACCATGCCTCAACCACTCTGTGCAATTCACATAATTGCGGCATGATGCGTCATTTCCAGGGTTAAAATCAGATGGTTAGAGAGCAACATATCAGAGGTCTGAATTTGATAAATATAAGTGTAAAAGACAAAAGACAAAAAAAAAAAATGTGTGGGAAAAAAGGAGAGAAGGAGATTAGGAAGAGTGATAGATTGGGAAATTGGGGAAAGAACCATCATGTGGACCACCCCATAGTAAAGGAGTGTATTCCGAAATAGAGAATTGGATTTGGGGGTTAGAGTCTCGGTCGGGTTTTTCCAAATCCATTTGGCTAATAGCAGGTTTATCCATGGTATGCAGGCTTTTAACTTTTGCTCACTGACTTATTGCTATTTTCTTGTTAACCAAGTACCAGGCCAATTTATGTTTAACTTGGACAATTGTTGGTTGATTAGACAATAGGTCTTATCCAATATTTTGTTTGGCAGCCTTAAAATTGTCAAGCTGTGATTTGTTTTATCCAGCAGTAAAGTAAATATACCTTAATAACTAGTAGTACATAGTAACAAAAAAAGAAATGCAATGTTCAGTTTTATTAATTCCAAAGTAGTACAAATGACTTAGCATCAAGTGCAGAGGGGAAAGCAACAACTGTGAGCTCCGGTGGCTAATACTAATCCTTATTTAAGAGTACCTCTCTCTTTCATTGCACCAAGCAACTATTTTCCACACTTTCATATTCATGTGCTACATCACATCAATCATATGTGTATGGATGAAGTCACTAATATGATAAAATTAGGTCTTGGTTCCTACTTTGTTTTTAACCTCAGGGTAGTTTAAATTCACTGCTGAGCAATGTTATAAGTAGCATTAGCAACTATCAAAGGTCTACAAAATGAATAATATAAATTTTCAGGTATCTTTAATGTATTTCTACAATTAACATATTCAATATAAAAGTACCAATGCTAAATAACAGTACATAAAAAATTAACACTGATTACAATTAAAATGGTCCCAATTAAACTTTAGTTCATATGGACAGATTTTCTTTTTTAAGGTAATGGCAAACATCAAGACATCTAATAATCGAACACGCAGTAGAAGCCTTTTGGTCATCAGAAGAATAGAAATAATATAATAGGTACATACATTTAACAGATACACACATTACATGTACCCATGTCTACAAGAGGCACACACACATACATTAAGTTACAGCAAGGAACAAACAGACTGAGTGATAATAGGCTGGAAAGCCTCATTGCTGATTTCCTCACACGCACTCCCTCCTATCAGATCTGCATTTGACCTTCACTTGTTTTCGTCTTTGGAGAATTTTCATCTGTAACAGCAGAATCCTACAGGAACAGAACACACAGAACAATGATGAAGGTGTGACATCAGATGCGAAAACATGACAGTTTAAGATGGTACCAATTCCTTTACAATCACAACACCATATAGATCTACATATGTGTGTGCATGTGTGTGTGTAATACGTGGGAATCATCTTATACTATCATCTTATATTCTCATATTTCATAATATGATATATATATATATATATATATTGTGGTGTTATGAAAGGCGAGGTGATCGATGGACGTTATGTTCCACCTCGCATGCGCTCACTTACAGGAAACTAAGGTGGAATCTGGTCCGGGTTTTACCAGCCACCTTGGTAGGGTGGGTTCCGGACCAGATTTTGCGTGGTATAAAGGTAGCAGGTCTGGATCAGATGATTGCTCTGACCTGGGACTCAGGAGCCATCAAACCTGAGAGAGCTGATGAACTGAACTTTGCTTTGTGACTGAAACATAAGGTTTGCATTATATTTGTTTTGTGGGTGACTGGGAGAAGCCCTTTACCTCTGAGTTAGGAAACTGGAAATGTTTAGTTAGTGCCTGGATGACAAGGACTCATATTCTGTTTTATTTATTTGATTTACCTGCAACCTTTTAACTAAACCTGGCTACAAGTCAGATTTTAAGAAAACCTGCCGTTTGGACTACCCTTTTCCCAGGGAAGGTGATCCCCATTGAGCTATCCCCCCACACATGGTGGATTTTCGGCGGGCATCTTTCTAGACAAGTGGAAAGATGGAGGATGTGTTTAGAGCCCTGCTGCAGGCCACTGCAACCCAGCAGGAAACCAATCGCCAGCAACAGGAAACAAATCGCCAGTTTGCACAGGCCACTGCAGCACAGCAGGAGGCGAATCTCCAGGCCATTGCAGCCCAGCAGGAAACCAACCATCAAGTCGCAGAGGCTGCTGCAGTCCAATGGGGGGTGATTCACTGGGCCATTGCAGCCCAGCAAGAGATGAATCTCCAGGCCATTGCAGCCCAGCAGGAAACCAACCATCAAGCCGCAGAGGTCGCGGCAGCCCAACAGGGGGGCGATTCACCGGGCCATTGCAGTCCAGCAGGAGATGAATCTCCAGGCCATTGCAACTCAGTAGGAGACAAGTCACCAGTTTGCGGAGGCCTGGTGGAGTTGAAGAAGGAGTCTGCAGGTCCTTTGCCGGTGGAACAGAAAATGGTGCATGCCAGCTATTACCTGCAGAAGATGACACCTGCAGATGATGTGTAAGCTTAACTAGCAACTTTTGAAAGAGTCACTGTGCGAGAAGGATGGCAAAAAGAGCAATGGGCAGGACTGCTAGCGCCCTTTCTGACAGGAGAACCCCAAAAGGCCTATTATGACCTGGAACCAGATGCTGCCCAGAATTATGAGACACTGAAAGTTGAGATGCTTGCACGCATGGGCATCAGCATTGCAGTCCGGGCTCAATGGGTGCGTCGGTGGTCATACAGTACTGACAAGCCACCCCACTCCCAAATGTTTGACTTAATACATCTCACCAAGAAGTGGCTGCCGCCAGAGACTTTGCCAGGCCCTAAGATTGTGGGGCGTGTGGTCATGGACCATTATTTATATGCGCTCCCTGCCACTTTGAGGAAGTGGGTCAGCCATGGGGACCATAAGAAGGCAAAACTAGCTGGTGAACCTTGTGGATAGATATACTGCGGCCGATGACTTGTTGAACCCATCCGTGCCCCACTCCAGTGTCTCTAGGGGTGAAAAATTACCCAGAGGATCCAGTAGGACTGTTCCAGGGTTCAAGGGCATGGGGAAAAATTACAAGACTGTTGCTACATATAAGACTATTGGTTAAGGACTGGGTACAGAACACATAAAATGTTATTGCTGCCATGCATTTAGTCATATTGCTGCTAACTGTTCCCTAAATGATGAACCAATGCAAAGTGATAATGCTTACTTGAAGAAACACGTCTCTTTTTGCACAGGTGGCATGTACTGCAACATGTCAGGAACGCACGGAAAAACAAATGTGTGTGATTTCAGTTGATGGAAAGCCAGTCATGGCTTTGCTGGATTCTGGTAGTGTGGTGACATTAGTCAAAGGTGATTGTGTAAAACCTGCAAAGTTACACCCTAGCACTATTGGGGTTATTTGCATACATGGTGAAACACGTGACTACCAGACTGCTGTGGTTGACATTGATACTCCTTGGGGCATAGTGACACATTCAGTGGGGGTGGTACTCTCTCTGCTTCTTGAAGCCCTAGTGGGGAGAGATTTTCCCCACTTTGGAGTTTATGGGAAAACAAAAGGAGTTGGGAGGACAGAGCTCCCCCTGCTGGAACTCACACCAGACCCTTTTGATTACAAAATTGAAAGGAAAACTGTTGGCGTGTCCAAGGAAGGAGAAGATCCTTTTCCTTTTTCTGTAATGGCTCGGGAGCAGGAGGAGGTGGAATCCAGCCCCCAGCTGGAGGTTAATGAACAAGACATTATCTCTGACTCTAATAGTGAGAGTCGACAGAATGTGGTGTTTGACGTAGAGGTCAGAAAAGATCATTTTTTTATGGAACAACTAAAATATACCACACTCAATAGAGCTAGAAAAACATTAAAATGGTAGATGGGGAACCTGTTGAACCTAATTTAGGGGTGTCTTTTCCCTACATGGCTCTTAAAAATAACTTGCTGTATCAGGTGGTAAAGCAAGGGGAGGAGGAGGTAGAGCTGCTAGGGGTTCCCGAACCCTATCGCCGGATGGTATTAGATTTAGCCCATGATCATATAATGGGGGGACATATGGGTATAGAGAAGACCAAGGAGAGAATAACCCAGAGATTCCTAAAAGGAAAAGGCCAAAGAATATTGTGAGTCATGCCCAGAGTGTCAGTATTCTGCGCCATCGCCCCATTTTCACAGTCTGCTGGTACCATTACCAATCATTGAAGTGCCTTTTGAAAGAATTGGCCTGGCTCTGGTGGGACTAGTAGTAAAGTCTGCCCGGGGCCATCAGCACATACTAGTAATACTGGACTATGCCACGCGATATCCTGAAGCTATTTCCTTGCGTAATACCTCAGCTAAAACTATTGCCAAAGAGCTTGTCCCGGTATTTAGTCATGTGGGTATTCCAAAAGAAATATTGATGGATCAAGGCACCCCATTTATGTCCCAAGTCACTAAAGAATTGTGTAAGTTGTTCAAAATCTCCCATCTCCATACCTCTGTTTCCCACATACAAACTGATGGTCTTGTGGAGAGATTTAACAAAACGCTCAAAAGCATGTTAAAAAAGATGATGGACAAAAATAGGAGAAAGTGGGATTTTTTTGCTGCCATACCTCATGTTTTCCATACGGGTGGTACCTAAGGCATCTACAGGTTACTCCCCTTTTGAACTACTGTATGGGAGACATCCCAGGGGATTGCTAGATGTTGCAAAAGAAACATGGGAGAGAGCAACCACGCCTTATAGAAGCATCATCAAGCATATCTCCCTGATGCAAGATAGAATCACTGGTGTCATGCCGCTTGTACGGGAACATATGGAGCAAGCCCATGAGGCCCAGAGAAGGGTTTAATCAGGGTGCCAAGACCCAGATCTTCAACCCTGGTGATAGAGTGCTGGTACTAGTCCCCACCCTTGAGAGTAAACTCCTAGCAAAGTGGCAAGGTCCCTTTGAAATTATGGAAAGAGTAGGGGAGGTAAACTAAAAAGTTTACCAGCCAAGGAAAAGGAAACGCAAGCAAATATATCACATTCATCTCTTGAAACCTTGGAAGGGCAAAGAGACTTTACTGGCAATGCCAACCCCACAAAAGGGCATGGCCCCTGTGACACCTGTAGTACCCATAACTGAAACCTTGTCAGTGGCCCAACAAAAGGACGTTAAAGAATTTATGAGTAAGAATAGAGACTTTTTCTTTGACCTGCCCGCACTGACCAGTTACACAGCATGACATAATTACGGAACCAGGTGTTCGTGTAAATGTAAAGCCCTATAGAATACCCGAGGCTAGGCGGGAAGCAGTTGCATATGAGATAAAGAACATGTTAGAGCTGGACGTGATAGAGGAGTCCCACAGTGACTGGTCAAGTCCCATACTGTTGGTCCCAAAACCAGATGGAACTATAAGGTTTTGTAATGATTTCAGGAAGTTGAACAGCGTGTCTAAATTCGATGCGTACCCAATGCCTCGGGTCGACAAGCTTGTTGACAGATTGGGAGGTGCCCGTTACATAACTACTTTAGATCTGACTAAAGGTTATTGGCAGATACTCCTAACAGAATCTGCCAAAGAGAAAACTGCATTTTTTACCCCCGAGGGGTCCTTCCAGTATAAGTGGATGCCTTTTGGCTTGCATGGTGCTCATGCCTCATTCCAGAGAATGATGGATAAGACCTTAAGACCACATTGCCAATATGCAGCTGCCTATTTGTACAATTTAGTCATCCACAGCCCTGATTGGGAATCCCATTTGCCTCGGGTGCAAGCAGTAGTGGATTCCCCTAGGAAAACAGGACCCTCTGAGGAAGGGTAGAGGGTTGGTCATGATCAAATGGAATCCTGAGGCAGAGAAGGCATTTCAAATGTTGAAGGAAGCCCTTTGTGCACAACCTGTGCTCGTGACCCCAGATTTCACAAAGGAGTTTGTGGTGCAGACAGACGCCTCTGATGTGGGACTGGGTTCTGTACTGTCCCAAGTCAGAGACGGGGAGGAGCACCCAGTGGTTTACCTTAGCAGAAAGTTCAACAGACATGAGAAAAACTATGCCATTGTTGAGAAGGAATGTTTATCTATCAAATGGGCCTTAGATGCCCTGAAATATTACCTGTTGGGGAAACAATTCAAAATAGTCACTGATCATTACCCTCTTAAATGGATGTGTGATAACAAGGAAAAAAACAGTCAGGTGACAAGGTGGTTCTTTGCTCTTCAAGTATCTAGGTTCACAGTGGAACATAGAGCTGGGAAACTCCAAAATAATGCAGATGCCCTTTTCCATATCAATTGTCTGGTTGGGACAGTTGCTCAGCCGCGGGGGCGGAGGGGGGGGGGGGTCAATATGTACGTTATGAAAGGCGAGATGATGGATGGACGGTATGTTTCACCTCACATGCGTTCACTTGCAGGAAACTAAGGTGGAATCCGGTCCTGGTTTCACCAGCCACCTTGGTGGGGTGGGTTCTGGACCAGATTTTGCGGTCCACTTGTGTCCATCAACTGGTGGTATAAGGAAACAGGCCTGGATCAGAGAATTGTTCTGACCTGGTTGGGACTCAGGAGACATCAAACCTGAGAGAGTTGATGAACTGAACTTTGCTTTGTGACTGAAACATAAGGTTTGCCTTATCTTTGTTTTGTGGGTGACTGGGAGAAGCCCTTCACCTCTGAGTTAGGAAACTGGAAATGTTTAGTTAGTGCCTGGATGGCAAGGATTTAATTTCTGTTTTGTTTATTTTATTTAACTGCAACCTTTTAAATAAACCTGGCTACAAGTCAGATTTTAAAAAAACCTGCCGTTTGGATTACCCTTTTCCCAGGAAGGTGATCCCAATTGAGCTATCCCCCCACAATATATATATATATAATATATTGGGGAAAATAATTATTTGATCCCCTGTAGATTTTGTGAGTTTGCCCACTACAAAGAAATGAAGGGGCTATAATTTTTTATCATAGGTGTATGTTAAATGATAGAGACAGAATATCAACCGAAAATCCAGAAAAAAAAATACATGATACAAATGTTATAAATTGAGTTGCAGTTCAGTGAGTAAAATAAGCATTTGATCCCCAAGCAAACATGACTTAGTACTTGGTGGAGAAACACTTGTGGGCAAGCACAGAGGTAGGATATTTCTTGTAGTTTGTTACTAGGATTGCACACATCTCAGGAAGGATTATGGTCCATTCTTCTTTACAGATCTTCTCCAAATCCTTAAGGTTTCTTGGCTGTCACTTGGTACCTCAAAGTTTCAGCTCCTTCCATAAATTTTCTATAGTATTAAGGTCCGGAGACTGGCTAGGCCACTCCATGACCTTAATATGCTTCTTCGTGAGCCACTCCTTTGTTGCCTTGTTTGTGTCATTGTCATGCTTGAAGACCCATTCACGTTCGGTCTTCAGTGTTCTGGCTGAGAGAAGAAGGTTCTCATCCAAGATTTTACAATACATGGCCCCATCCATTGGCCCCTCAATGAGGCAAAGTTGGCCTGTACCTTTAGCAGAGAAACAGCCCCAAAGCATGTTTCCACCTCCATGCTTGACTTTAAGGATGGTGTTCTTAGGGTCACAGTCAGCATTTTTCTTCCTCCAAAAACAATGAGTTGAGTTAATGCCAAAGAGCTCAATTTTGGTCTCATCTGACCACGGGCACTTTCTCCCAATCCTTCTCTGAATCATCTAGCTGTTCATTGGCAAACTTCAGATGGGCCTGTACATATGTTTTCTTGAGGAGGGGGACCTTGCGGGCACTGCAGGATTTAAATCCTTGGTGGCGTATTGTGTTACCAATGGTCTCCTTGGTGACTGTCGTTCCAACTGCCTTGAGGTCATTCACTGCCTTGAGGCGAAATCTTGCATGGAGTTCCAGACCAAGGGCAATTGATGGTTATTTTGTATTTCTTCCATTTGCGAATAATCACTCCAATAGTTGTCTCTTTCTCACCAAGCTTCTTGCTGATGGTCTTATAGCCTATTGCAGCCTTGTGCAGGTCTACAATCTTGTCCCTGACGTCCTTTGACAGCTCTTTGGTCTTGCCCATGATGGTGAGGTTTGAATGGAAGAAAGAGATTCTGTGGACAGGTGTCTTTTATACACATAAGGAGTATCGTTAGGAGCACCTTCTTAAATTGACAGGACTAATCAGTGTACCACATGAGCACTTACCATAGCCAGTCTGTGGGAGCCAGAACTATTGTTGGTTGGTAGGGGATCAAATACTAATTTTACTCATTGAACTGCAACTCAATATATAACATTTAAATAATGTGTTTTTTTCTGGATTTTTGGTTGATATTCTGTCTCTATCATTTAAAATACACCCATGATAACAATTATAGACCCTTCATTTCTTTGTAATTGGGCAAACTTACAAAATCTGAAGGGGATCAAATAATTATTTTTGCCACGGTATATATATATATATATATATATATATACATATATTTCGGAAAGGGATCAGAAATTGCACGCTTTATAATTCTGTCATAACAGGTTTCCTTTAAAAAAACATAAATAGTAAGAATGTTATAATATCTGTAGTTTCCAAGTGTCTCCAGCCACTGGGGTTCATTTACTAAAGCTGAAGAGTGCAAAATCTGGTGCAGCTCTGCACAGAAACCAATCAGCTTCCAGGGTTTTTTTTTGTCATCGCTTAATTGGACAAGCTGAAGCTTGAAGCAGATTGGATACCATGCACAGCTGAACCAGATTTTGCACTCTTCAATTTCCATAAATCAACCCCACTGTGTTACTACTGTCATGGCTACCAATAACAGCTAGCAAAACAGAGAGAAGGCAGATAACATAGTAAGTTGAAGCTTAGAACATTTATTATGGAGTACTAACTGTTGCACTGGATGTACATAGAAATGTAGGACCAGATTTATGCTCCATGCCACCCTAGGCCAACTCTCTGAGGCTGCTTCCTCCCAACTCCAGTGCCCTGGCAAGACTTTGTATCACACTACCAAATAAGATGTCATAGACACACAAGATATGTCAAGGCTGTAGGCAGAGAGGCTGAAATGGACAGTTTGCACACTCTGCATGTTGGCAGGTGCAAGTAGCTTGTCTGCTAATAGATGTCTCTGTTCCCATTATAGTATGGTAAGGAAAGTTGTAATTGTGTGTTAGGTAAGTCCCTCCTTAGTGATGTCATGGGTGTAGCTATTGCCCGTATACTTACCAGTAAAGGAGAATCATAGTTAGAGACAAAAACCCTGGAGCTGCCCAGATGTAGTCTCCTGCAAGGCCTAACGGGCCCTTTTCAGAGTTGAAGTCCCAGGTGAGGTAGTACAGAACACAGTAGGAACAGCTGTAGTCTCCCAGTTTGCCATGACCTTCTTCTGCAGGTCCTGCAGCAGGGTTCATAATGCCACGGCTACAGTCCTATGATGTGAGTAATGGCGAAGCCGGTGAATGACTGTGCCATCTGGGAGCATGCCTGGCTGGGCAGAGCTGTAGAAGGAGACTCAAATACTAATAAGGGTACCTTGATCTTACTTGGTAATGGAAACTAAATGCGATGAACTGTATTACGTGGGAAAGTGGTCTCTTTGGTCCCCTTGGTGCTCCCAAGGAAAGGAGTGCAGATGCGGAGGAAAAATGGCTTAAAAGAGATGTACTTGCATTCTGTGCAGAAATGACTACTACAGAATGTCTACTGTGTGTGTGTGGCATTCCATGCCAAAGTATTCTGAAAGTAAAAAGATGGTTCAAGTTTCTGGAGAACATCTGAGGAGGAATAGGCTCTATGACAGAAAATAAATAGAGTAGCTGAGATCATAGTGCTTAGACACAGAAAGAGGAGCTCAGCTGCTCCACAACCAGGGTTATTTTTCGTCCGGAACGTGCTGGGATGGAGTTCCACCACCTCCTGCAATAGGTGCTTACAGAACGCTCCCTGATGCCGCTTCTGTGTGTACAGGTGACAGCGATTCTCTCCCGGTGGTGCGCACAGCCCTTCCTGCCCTGCACCATCCTTATGAGAACAGGAGAGGGAGGGGACAGGGGCTGTGCACATCCACTCTTCTGTCCTGGTGGCAGCACCTTCTAAAGCCTGTTATGGCAGGCTGCACACACTCTGTAACTAAGTTTTAGCTGCTCTTAGGCAGCAGCCACTCTCTCCTATCTATGGTACTGTCTAGGTGGGGAAGGTTGTGAGTGAGAAAGGACAGCACCGGAATGGGAAGAGCTCTGTACCGGGGAGAAGGGAGGTATTGGGGTAAACTGGCCTGTGAAACATCTATCTCTGCACCTTGTACATAGCAAACTCCTAAGCCTTGCATCCTGTACATAGCGCACTTCTGAGTCCTGCACTGTGTACACAGTGAACTCCTGAACCCTGCCCCCTGTATATAACCCACTTCTATGTCCTGCTCCCTGTACACAGCACACTCCTGAGTCCTGCAATCTGTTCGTAGAGCACTCCTGAATCCTGCGCCCTGTACGTGGCACACTCCTGAGTGCAGCATCCTGTATGTAGTCCTGCATCCGGTACGCAGCCCACTCCTGAGTCATGCATCCTGTAAGCACCAAACTCCTGAGTCCTACACCCTCTATGTTATGCACTCTTGAGTCCAGCGCCCTGTATGTAGCCCACTCCTGAGTCCTGCAACCTGTACTTAGCTCACTTCTGAGTCCTGCAACCTGTACATAGCTCACTTCTGAGTCCTGCAATCTGTACGTAGCTCACTCCTGACTCCTGCAACCTGTACGTAGCCCACTCCTGAGTCCTGCAACCTGTATGTAGCCCACTCCTGAGTCCTGCAACCTGTAAGTAGCCCACTCCTGAATCCTGCAACCTGTACATAGTCCACTCCTGAATCCTGTGACCTGTATGTAGCCCACTCCTGAATCCTGCACCATATGTGTAGCACACACCTGAACACTGCACTCTGTAGGTAGTGTACTTCTGAACTGCATGCATAATGCACTCATGGTATTTAATAATGCCTCTGTAAGACCCTCCCATTGTTAGCAGGGCCTTGCAGTGGGGACGTGGTTGAGTTCCTTTACCTATTGCCTGAGAGAAAAAAAACACTGTGCAGAACATTTTGGTAGCAGAAGAACTGGAAGGAAGAGTATTCAGTAATACAAGAGGGAATTAGCAGCTGTAGAACCCGTTAGGATAGCAATGGTCAAAAACTGAAGTTCTCAAACTTTACAAAACCTCATGAAATTATTGGGTACTTTGTACCCTGTACATAGTGCACTCCTTAGTCCTGCAATTTGTACATAGTGTACTCCAGAGTCCTCCTGCAACCTGTTCGTAGCGCACTCCTGCGCCCTGTACGTGGCACACTCCTACACCCTCTATGTCATGCACTTCTGAGTCCGGAAACATGTACATAGCCCACTCCTGAGTCCTGCAACCAGTACGTAGTGCACTCCTGAGTCCTGCACCCTGTATGTAGTGTACTCCTGAATCCTGCGCCCTGTTCGTGGCACACTCCAGAGTGCTGCACCCTGTACGTAGTGCACTCCTAAATCCTGCACCCTGTAAGCATCCCACTCCTGAGTCCTACACCCTCTATGTCATGCACTTCTGAGTCTGGAAACATGTATATAGTCCACTCCTGAGTCCTGCATCCTGTACGTCACACTCTCTTGAGTCCTGCACCCTGTATGTAGCTCACTCCTGAGTCCGTACTTGAGTACTTTGTTACCAAGTACTTGGTAACAAAGCAAACATTCAGCCAGTGGCGGCCCGTCCATTAGGGGAGCATGGGCATCACGTCCCTTATCCATGTGTCCAGCCTCCTGATCTACATTTAGGGCGCCGGACTATGGATTCCAATGGGGGGGGGGGGTTGTGTTTTTTTTGAAGCATGTGAGTTTCACACTAAATCTCCTCCCCGCCAATCAGGAAGCGTGTCGTGAGACCCATTTCCCGATTGGCCAAAACGTCAGGTGATCCTATTGGATGCCTAGGAGGAGGAGAGAGGAGACACACACCAAAAGCCACCAAGCTGGAGATGAGGACACCGGAGCCACTGCCCGCAGCCCGTTGCCCTTCACCCGCCACCTAGATCGGGGCTGCCATGCTGGAGCAAAGAACACCGGAGCCATTGCCTGCATCCCGCCGCCTAAATGGGATAAGTGCCAGACTGACCAGCAGACAGCGGGTGGGGGGTGGGTATTGCCCCCCAAAAAAAAAGCACCAGCCTCCACTGCATTCAGCTGTTGTTAAACCTAATTAATAGGATCAAAATGCTTGGATGAAGTTTTTGGGTGCTCTGTATTATCTTGGTAGAACAAGGGAGGATAAAGTTTTGTCTGGAGAACCCAGCAGCTGCATAGCTCTTGGGATTACAATAGCAATAGAGGCTGCTGCAGAACCTCTTTTAAGGGTTTGTTTACACCTTCTGGGCAGCAATCCACAGTGAGTCACTTTTCCGACGGCATTTGACAGTGAAGTGATGTTATGATGCATCCTCACTACCTGTTTTAACATCTAAAAACCCATACTACCATACTGCAACCCCATGCATTGTATGCGGTTGTGGGGTGGCCCCACTAGCATAACTACATAATTCACTAGCATTCATTTTGCATATCATTCATGGAACTTCTGTTAACTCTGTACTGTTATCTGTGTCCCCATTTGTTCTTGCCTTCTACCTATCTGACAGTTGTTAGGCAGAACAGAAAATGAGGAAAGATCTTTCTGCATTCTGTCTATTTGATGAGTGTCATACCAGGCAGAAAGCAAAGGGAAATCTCCTCAACAAAGTCACAGATGGCAAGCAAGTTTTAACTTTCAGAGCAGGTTTGATGCTGATAGGTGCTTGAGTAAAACATGTTGGTACACAAGGTCTTTATTTTTTTTGTGGTGTACAGTTCTATGAAAATATACTTCTATACATAGGAGCATACAGAAATACATGTAAACTCTTGTTCCCTGATGATTTGTTAACACCAGATAATTGCTTTAACCACTTCAGCCCCGGAAGGATTTCTCAGTTTAGGACCAGAGCACTTTTTGGGATTCCGCGCTGCGTCGCTTTAACTGACAATTGCACGTCCTTTTTTCCCCACAAATAGAGCTTTCTTTTGGTGGTATTTGATCCCCTCTGCGTCATTTCTGATCACTGCTATAAACAAAAAAAGCAACAATTTTGCAAAAAAAAAAACAATATTTCTTACTTTTTGCTAAAAAATATATATATATATATATATATATATAAAAAAAATGTTTTTTCATCGGTTTTGGCCGATTTATATTCTTCCTCATATTTTGGTAAAAAAAAAAAAAGTCACAAATCGGCATTTATTGATTGGTTTGCGCGAAAGATGCCGCGTTTACGAATGATGAGAATTCATTTATAGGGTTTTTATTATTTTTTTTATATTTTACTAGTAATGGCGGCGATCTGCGATTTTTAGCGGTAGTGCGATATTGCAGCAGACATGTCAGACCATTTCGACACTTTTTTGCGACCATTGGCATTTATACAGCGATCAGTGCTATGAAAATGCACTGATTACTGTGTAAATGCCATTGGCAGTGAAGGGGTTAACCTGGAGGGGGCGCTCTAAGGGTTAACTGTGTTCCCTCAGCATGTTCTAACTGTATGGGGGCTGGGCTGGCAGGGGGAGGGGAGTGATCCTGGCTTCCATATACAGGAAGCCTGTGATCACAGCCCTTCCCCCTCTGTCAGAACGGAGATCCGTGTTTACATACACAGACCTCCGTTCTTTCACTGCGGGGGAGCCATCACGGGTAGCCGGTGGAGATCGAGTTTGCCCTACCCACTCCCTGGCCCCCCTGGAACACAGTAAGCATGTGAGCACGCTTCAGGCAGTGCGCGCTCACAATACTTGTGATCGCGGCCGCCGTTAAGTGACGGCGTTTCGCGATAACTAACCACTTTTCCGCCGTCAAGCCACGGCGGGCAGTCGGCAAGTGGTTAAAGCTGTGATGATACATATTTATGATAGACTGCATTTAAAGGGTTAGTTTATCTTTCCAAAAAATCTGCCTATGTAGGTAAAGTCTAGAACACGCTGCCTTTTTTTCCATTCAACCCAGCTGGCTGAAGGAAAAAAAAAAAAACTGAAGAGCTCAGGAGGAGATCCCGTACTAACAATCAGATGTTAGTACAGTGATCTCCCCCGCTGTGCTATTGTGTTCTGAAGGGGGGGCTGGCCATTGACTGAGAGCGCTGATCAGATGCTAGTCGGCAAACTTTTTTCAGACATGACCGGCTTATGTCGGACCGGCTGCCATACCCACGGCCTGAATGTCAGCCTGTTTCTATTGAACCGGCCGATACCACTTGACTTTCGGCCCATGTGTACTAGGCTTTAGGGGCGCCCCTATATAAAAATAAACTGTACAGTTCTGACCAAAGTTAAATAATGCCTTTGCTAAAGGCGTAGGCCATTTACATACCTCCGAAGGCCTGGCTGACAAACTCCTCAAGATGGAATCGCCCATCTTGCCTTTGATTCTGAGATCAGTGCAGCTGTAAAGAAGGAGATACCATGCATGTGTGGGGAGTTTGAAAGCTTGCTCCTTTTATGAGGAGGGTGAACTAGGGTTGCCACATCATCCCTTTAATCCAGAACACATATGGATTACACAGGTTCTGAGGCTAATTTAATGCAGATAATGCATCAAGTGAGTTTAATTACCACCTTAATCAGCCCAGAACCTGTGTAATTAATATGTGTCCTGGATTAAAGGGATGAGGTGGCAACCCTAGGCTGAACAGGGGGGATAACAATGTCCTAGCAACAAAGCAGGGTCCAGCTTTTGGAGGTACCTAAATGATCTACACCAATAGAAAGCTTATTATGCAATGTTAGTCAAAGCTGCACAGTGGGGTTGATTTACTGAAATTACAGAGGGCAAAATCTGGTGCAGCTGTGCATGGCAGCCAATTATCTTCTAACTTCAGCTTGTTCAATTAAGCTTTGACAAAAAAAAGCTGATTGGTTCCTATGCAGAGCTACACCAGATGTTGCACTCTACAGTTTTAGGCCTGATTCACACCTATGCAGGTTGCAGTTAAAGTTGCCACCTCATCCCTTTAAACCCAAACACATATGAATTACACAGGTTCTGAGGCTAATTTAATGCAGATAAGGCACTGAGTGAGTTTAATTACCACCTTAATCAGCCACAGAACCTGTGTAATTAGTATGTGTTTGGGTTTAAAGGGATGAGGTGGCAACCCTAGTTGCAGTTTGCATATTGAAGGTGCATTTTGAGTTTTTCAATGCACACTATTGATCTATTGAAGTCTATGGAACCAAAAACCAGAAAAAAGTCCATGGCCCTTTCCATAAAATGCACAGATGTGAATGTGACCCATAGGAAACCATGCTAAATGGACTGTAGTGTGTTTCTGCAAAACTGAAAATGCACTAAAATGCATAGGTGTGAACCAGGCCTTAGTAAAGCAACCCCAGTGTGGTTTTATCTTACAGACAACCCTTATCTGCATAGGAAGTTTTTTGGTGAACTAGGGCCAGCCATAGGCGGTTTGAATCTCGGGCGGTTCAGCTGGAACTGGCCGAGATTCGAACCACTTGTGGGCTGGCTAAATGTACCAAGTTGATCGGTCGGTCAACTTTGGTACAACCAGCCTGCCAGATTCACTTGTGATTATCGCTAGCGGCTGCTATAGCTGTTAGCAATAATCACTGTCTTCTCCTGGTGGGGACAGCTCCCCCCCCCCCCCCCACAATGGGAGCAGACAACTGCTTGGCAGGAGGGATTCCCTTGTCAGCACTGTCTGTGTTGATGGGGGAATCGTGCCAATTTCTTTCCTGCAACCTGCGGTCGCAGAGAGGAAATTTGCAGTGTCTATGGCCTGCCTTACCCTTTTCCTGGTATAACATACGCGCATCAACTGCCTTTGACCAGCTATAAATGGGAATTTAAATTCACTTAGATTTACTGAAGGTAACGCCTTTAGTTGATCACCCTTCATGAACAGAACTAAAAAAAAGTACATTTCTCTCCTTAGTAGAATACAGCATTAGCTCATTTTCAAGTATGTCCTATTTTAGATAGTAATGTAGCTATATATCATTTTACCTGCACATTGCTCTCCTCTCTGGTACTTGGGAGAGATTTCTGAGGTGTATGGAAAGCCTATAAAGAAAAAAAAATAAGTAAAAAACTTGTTTACATATAATTTTGGTAAACCTAAGAGCAGTATATAAAGTACAGTAACCTATCACAACCAAATGAAATATGTTTGATATGTCAAACTAGAGTAGATGAAAATCTGGCAAGGTATGGTTACTGAACTATGCACATGGCTACTGATTTTTGCACTTCTTTGATAAATGGCTTATGATGATATCATCACCTTTTTTGCCTGTTGTATCTCTTCTGTGGATTTTGAACGCCCTTTGACGCCCTGCTTATGCGGAGATGAAGCCTGGAGAGAGAGAATTATACACAATTAGGACTCCATCAAGGAGCATGTTGATATCGGTACATTTGTAAAATTCAATGTCAATAGAGTTCATGATTTCTTACACATAGGTCCCGTATGATGCAAATACTAAGTATTCCAGTGCGCTTGCTGAATACACTTCACAGCCTGGGTGATGTTTATGCCAAATGATCTAAGGTCCCTTCCAGCAGTCCGTCAGCAGTCACCCAGAAAGGAAAACCTGCCAAGTCTCCCTGGATGTCTGAATTTCATTTATTTGGACTTGGAGTCCTGGATGTTTTCAGCAACATCCTATATAATAATGGAGGCTTGCTGTTAAAATGTTCTTTCCCATTAAATTGCCATTTTCTGTCTAGCTTTCCCAAATCTAACTGGTAGATACATATCTATTTTTAATCTATTCTGAAACATTACTGATTAATTAATTTGTGGCTTTTTACACATAGAGAGTAAATTCCCAGTGTAAGAGTTCATTACAATGACAAACAGAAATTATTTGCAGCGGTGTAACTACTTCAAGCTTCTTCTGGACCTGCCAGGTAATGCTGAGCAGGGCCAGGACATGGGTGGGCAGGAGGGTCAGCTGCCCTCTGCCCTGGGCTGGATCCCCTATGCTTGCATACAATGGCGTGGCCGCATTTTGGCATCTTTGCCCTGGGTGCTGGATGACCTTGTCCCAGCACTGACGCTGAGCATGGACCTCCACACCCAAGTAATGGATATGGTAGGCTAAATATTTTATTGTGCCTGTGGATGCTTAACTGTTGCTGAGTGTCATATAGAACAGAGGGGAAATGCTCCAATGGGGGCACAGGCAGGAAAAAAATTACATATTCTACATATTCATTACAATGACAAACAGAAGTTATTTGAAGATTGTTCGTTGGCTGGTTAAAAGATTGGCTAAAACAGCGGTGTAACTACTTCGTGCTTCTTCTGGACCTGCCAGGTAATGCTGAGCAGGGCCAGGACACGGGAAGGGCAGGAGGGGCGGCTGCCCTGGGGACAGTTGTATAATGCAGGGATGGGGACACCACCATTTTGACTATACGCCTGACAGGAGTAGTGACAGCGGCATCACTACTCCTGTCAGCCAAGTGCTGGGAGCAATGAGGAGAGCTAGAAGAGGGATTACTTTGACGGAGTTGGTCAGCTTAAACATGAATCACAATATATGTGAACTAAATATCCCTGTTTTACATTGCATAGTTTACTGGGAAGGGCGTAGCAGTGTCCAGAGGGTCCATTTGGCATTTGTAGTGTTACCATGTGGCCACACCCCTTTAGTACCTGCTAGTTCAATTACAAGTCGAGGTATTGGGATCTGAGCACAGGTATATTTGTTTTCTCCCATCATGCACAGCCTCAGCTCTTGCGATGACTCCACTCTTAATAATAATCCTCCTATTGAGTGGATGACTGCTGGGGGCTGGATCCCCTATGCTCGCATACAATGGCGTGGCCGCAGTTTGGCATCTTTGCCCTGGGCCTTGGATGACCTTGTCCCCGCTCTGACACTGAGCATGGACTTCCACGTCCAAGTAATGGATATGGTGGGCTAAATGTTTTATTGTGCTTGTGGATGCTTAACTTTTTATTACCGTCTATTTGCTGAGTGTCATATAGAACAGAGGGGAAATGCTCCAATGGGGGCACAGGCAGGAAATAAAAAACACATATATCTACATATGGTACTTGGATTCTGCAAAGACAAATGCTGGAACACAACTTCCTGAAGTATGGAAACCCTGCTCTGCTCAAAACCTTTGAGTTTCTATTATATCCAGTGCAAAATAATGTTTATTTTCAACCGTTACTAACATATATGCAAAATGGAAGGTATTACTGTGCAATGGTTTGTTCCATCTATGTAAACTGATACATTCTGATGGAGAACTTGTGCCTTTTGAAAAACAACAAGACTCATTGACTGGATCACCAGATGAAAATAAAGGTGAGAAAGCCTGAAAAAGAAAATGAATTCAGCCACCACAGCTAAGTGGTAATAAAATAAATGTTTGCTTTTAGGTTTAATACCGCTTTAATCTTTGCCTCAAATGTTATACCTTTCAGAGTACATTATGTCATATTTTTTGAATTCGCTAATACTAATAATAGCATGGCTTTTTTTGTGTAACCTGCTTCTTTTAGGAAACCATTCACAGGCAAATTGAGAGCCTGTAAGACATTGCTTCTTCTATGGCAGCATAATGGCTTAAAGCAGTATTAGACCCCAAAACAAAAATGTAATATATTGCAGTTTACCAATTCTTTGATGAGAAGCCTCGTACACACGGGATGACGATCGTACATCCGATCATCTCAAATCGTATGTTGGCTGTTGTATCTAGCATACTGACTGTGCTACACGATCGTACGACCAAAGAAAGAACGTTCAGGTGCCTGTAATTAGCATCCGGCCGTTCCTGACTTCTGAGCATGCGTGTTTTGCACAATATTAAATGGTGTATATAGTCAGCGCAGTAATCTGAGAGGTAAGCAGCTGAACACAATAGGCAATTTATCAAATCCTAAAAAAGTTCCACATATAATAACAAGGTGCAGCGCTGTATAAATGTTCTTAAATGAAAGCACCCAGTGTGCCGCAGTGCAATAATCTTCAAAGTAGTGCTGTAGTGTCACTCCACCTCCACCGTAAACACTAGCCTCTCACCTCACCAGGTGGGCTCTTATTACAGGAGCCAATGCCAGCCTTGTTTATACTTAGAAGAGGGAAGTTGATTGCTCCAAATATCAGATAGACATCCCCGGTGATCCTCATGAACAGGATCTTCCAGTAAGCATTCATCAGCACACCACCATAGAAGGGATATGAAAGACAAAGGACCACATCTAGTGCTCTCCGTCTTAAAAGGCACATTTATTGAGTAAAAAGCAAGATTACTTACATACGTAGCACTGAAGCCCAGTGCATGGCTAAAAGCATGACATGAAAATTCTCCTAACTCGTCCTGAGCGTCACAGGGGGGGCACATTGAGGCTTCTCCCCCCCTGTGACGCTCAGGACGAGTTAGGAGAATTTTCATGTCATGCTTTTAGCCATGCACTGGGCTTCAGTGCTACTTATGTAAGTAATCTTGCTTTTTACTCAATAAATGTGCCTTTTAAGACGGAGAGCACTAGATGTGGTCCTTTGTCTTTCATATCCCTTCTATGGTGGTGTGCTGATGAATGCTTACTGGAAGATCCTGTTCATGAGGATCACCGGGGATGTCTATCTGATATTTGGAGCAATCAACTTCCCTCTTCTAAGTATAAACAAGGCTGGCATTGGCTCCTGTAATAAGAGCCCACCTGGTGAGGTGAGAGGCTAGTGTTTACGGTGGAGGTGGAGTGACACTACAGCACTACTTTGAAGATTATTGCACTGCGGCACACTGGGTGCTTTCATTTAAGAACATTTATACAGCGCTGCACCATGTTTTGCACAATACAACTTGTTGTACCAACTTCTATGTACACACGATACAACGGTCGTATGAGAGCTTGTTGGTACGACCAATTTTTCTAGTTTGCTCATACAACTCCCGTTGTACGACCGTCGTATGTCGGCTGTTCTAATCACGCATACGAACGATCGATATCGCATACAATGGTCATTCGTACGGCCTGTTGTATACGATCGTCGTCCTGTGTGTACGAGGCTAAAGTCTGTTCATTTTGAAATTCCTTTAACTGACTAAAGCCTCGTACACACGGGACGACGATCGTATACAACAGGTCGTACTAACGACCGTTGTATGCGATATCGATCGTTCGTATGCGCAATTAGAACAGCTGAACATACGACGGTCGTACAAGGGGAGTTGTATGAGCGAACTAGAAAACTTGGTCATACCAACAAGCGGTCATACGACCGTTGTATCGTGTGTACAGAGAAGTTGGTACAACAAGTTGTATTGTGCAAAACATGCATGCTCCGAAGTCAGGAACGGCCGGATGCTAATTAAATGCACCTGAACGTTCTTCTGCGCTCGTACGATCGTGTAGTGCAGTCAGTATGCAAGTTATATTATGCAACATACGATTTGCGACGATCATACGTACGATCGTCGCCCCGTGTGTACGAGGCTTTAGTTGTCCAGTAAATGTGGCAGCTAGAGGGTTGAGGCAAACCATTTAACACTGACAGGGGTGCTTACAATGGTCAGTTTTTAATGATTTATGTAACACCATTATCCCAGTAGGAACAAAACTGTTGCTGTAACTGTTTGAAAAGTGTTAGCTGGGGGTTGACTTTGTTAGTCAAATCAATCTAATGTGCACCTACCGTCTCCCTGGATGATTACAACTGCTGTCCAAAGGTGGCTCCATTGCTTCTCCAGTGGAGTGGAGACAACCCAAAGCCTAGTACACACGGGCCAAATGTTGGGCGGCATCGGCCAGTTCAATAGAAACTGTCAGGGACAAGACCAAAAAAGTCTGTCAATCAGCTCCCGATCAGCGCTCTCAGGCAATGGCTGAGAGCACTGACCGAAGTGTTCTGTCATGGGGGGCCGTGCCCCTGTCTAAACACGATAGCACAGCAAGGGAGAACGCTGTACTAACTTTGGATAGTTAGCACAGCGGCTCCTCCTGAGCTGTCAGGTTTTTTTTCCTTCAGCCCTGCTGGGTTGAGCCCGGGTTCACATATGTGCGATCTCTGAGCAGTGCGAGTTCAGCCATACAGTTGTATGGCTGAACTCGCACAATAAAGGTGCAGGGACCTTTTTTTTCCTGCAGTGGAATCGCATCGCATGGGTGTTCTCACCCATGCGATTCGATTCATGTGCGAGTGCACAGTTCGCACTGCAATCTGTGAACAAAACTGAGGGTGTCATTAACTTTGTAATGACACCTGCAGCGTTTCGCAGAGGGCAGTGTGAACTGCCTGCGGGAGGGATGCGATGCAGGAACCGGCTCTGTAATCGAGCCGGTTCCTGCATCGCACAAGTGTGAACCAGGGCTGAACGAAAAAAAACTACTAGTGTGTGCTAGGCTTAAGACAAATAGTGTGCTACTGGCTGGATTATCAGGTGAAAATAAGGGAAAAAAACTAAAAAAAGAGAATTATTGCAGCCATCACATTTAAGTATTGGTAAGCTGCATTATATTACCAAAAGTATTGGAGCGCTTGCCTTTACACGCACATGAATTTTAATGGCATCCCAGTCTTAGTGTCCAATATTCAGTTGGCCCACGCTTTGCAACTATAACGGCTTCAATTCTTCTGGGAATGCTGTCCACAAGGTTTAGGAGTGTCTATGGGAAAGTTTGACCATTCTTCCAGAAGCCCATTTGTGAGGTCAGGCACCGAGGTTGGACGAGAACGCCTGGCTCACAGTCTGCACTCTAATTCATCCCATAGGTATTCTATTAGGTTGAGGTCAGGACGCTGTGCAGGCCAGTCAAGTTCCTCCACCCTAAGCTCACTCATCCATGTCTTTATGGACCTTGTTTATGCACTGGTGCTCAGTAATTTTGGAACAGGAAGGGGCCATTCCCAAACTGTTCCCACAAAGTTGGAAGCATGGAATTGTCCAGAATGTCTTGGTGTGCTGATGCCTTAAGAGTTCCCTTCACTGGCACTAAGGGGCCAAGCCAAACCACTGAAAAACGACCCCACGCCATAATCACCCCTCCACCAAATGATTTGGGCCAGTGCACAAAGCAAAGTCCATAAAGACATGGATGAGCAAGTTTGGGGTGGAGAAACTTCTCTCCAACATCAGTGCCTGACCTCACAAATGTACTTCTGGAAGAATGGTCAAACATTCCCATAGACAAACTCCTAAACCTCGTGGACAGCATTCCTAGAAGAGTTGAAGTTGTTAGAGCAGCAAAGGGTGGGTCAACTCCATATTGAACCCTACGGACTAAGGCCCCATTCACACAGGGGCGACTGTCGCTCCGACTTGAGTCGCCTCAAGTCGCCTCAAGTCGCTTGACATCTGAAATCCCATTGAAATGAATGGGAGCCATCTTAATGTACACTACTGAAGTCGGAGCGACTTCAGAAAAGGTTCCTGTACTACTTCTAGGAGACTTCTATCCGACTTGTGCCCATAGAATTGAAAAGAAGTCACCTCCAAGTTGGATCCCCCATCTAAATACAAGCGACTCAGTAGTGAAAAGAATAGAATTTATTTTTAGGCAACTCCCTCCCTCCCTGATTGGTCCAGGCAAAGTCGCCTGGCAAAAGTCGTGTTGTAAAATCACCTCAAGTCCCTGGAAGTCGGGCTGAAATAGCCTAGCAAAGTCACGCCAAAGTTGGGTCGCCCCTGTGTGAATGCAGCCTAAGACAGGGATGCCATTAAAGTTCATGCGTGTGTAAAGGCATGCATCCCAATAATTTTGGTAATGTAGTGTATTTTTGATCAACAGGAGACCTGGTTTATCATTAGGCACAATAGAGCTGGGGCTGTAGGTTAAAAAGGTAAAGAGATTGTGTTTTCTATTTTTGTTATTGGTTGCACTCTTAATTCTCTATTGGGAGTGACATAGATATCTCATACTGTAGGCTCCTTTATACATTGCCACAGTTTGCTAAGCCAGGTCAGGCCTAGAGTTCAGTGAACCCGAACTATAAAGTTTGGGTCGGTACTGAACTTTGGGGTGTCCGTGACCCGGACCCGAACCCGGACATTTGAAAAAAAGTTTGGGTTCGGGTTCTGGGTTTGGGTATTTAATCCCGTCTGTTGAATAGCTGCAGGGCAGCCAATCAACAAGCATTTCACTGGTTTGCCCTTAAAAGCCATCACAGCCATGGCTACTAATGGCATGGCTGTGATTGGCCAGTGCATCATGTGACCCAGTCTCTTTATACGCTGGAGTCACGTAGTGCTGCATGTCACATGCTCTTAGGCTAGTCTAGGGAGAGGATGCTGCCGGCACTGTGAGGGATTGCAGATATAATAACATCTCATCCTGCATTACAGAACGATCTGATTGTTGACTAGGTAGAGATTACTACTGCTTTTAGGGACAGATTGCAGATCTAATAACATCTCATCCTGCATTACAGAACGATCTGACTGGACTAGGTAGAGTCTACTGCTTAGAGGCGTCCTACTCTACAATAATATAGACGTTAGGGAGTGTCACGGCCGTCGTAGGAGAGGGATCTGATCGGATTCTCGTACACTGTACGTCGTGATGCACTGAGGTCGCATATTTCTCTGACCCAGTGTACTACGTGACCGGTTAGTGTCGGTACGGTAATCATCGGTACCGACACTACCGAAAATTCCCGTTTGGTCACTTTACGAACAACTAACCGACGGGACGTCGATAAGTTGTCTGCCCTAATTTATGGGTTT
>BLSH010135775.1:390450-405415 GCA_018402905.1 Glandirana rugosa
TCTTGTTATTAGACAGGGAATGTCGTTGTCGTCCTTGGACTGGGATATCCTCATCCGTTACTAAAATCTTGTTATTAGACAGGGAATATCATTGCCTACTCCTATAGGGTCAGGTTCCTGCTGTTGCTGTAAGGGACAGATTATTGTTCTAAAATCATCTTCTAGTTCTATAGGGTCAGGTTCCTGCTGTTGCTGTAAGGGACAGATTATTGTTCTAAAATCATTTTACTTCCTTTTGCAGCCCTCTAGCACTTTCCAGGACTTTTTTTACAGTCATTTTTGTGCCGAAAAGTTCGGGTCCCCATTGACTTCAATGGGGTTCGGGGCTCGGGGTCAAGTTCGGTACCAAACCCAAACTTTTTGCGCGAAGTTCGGCCGAACCCACCGAACCCGAACATCCAGGTGTTTGCTCAACTCTAGTCAGGACAAATAAAGCAAAAATGCAGTTTCAAATATTACCTTCATGAGTTTTAACCATCACCTACTCTAATCTAAAATAAAAAGAAATTAAAAAAGGTTTGAGCTTTAGATATACTTTAAATAAAAATGCCAGACACTGTTTCTAAGCATGGCTGTATAGCAGTTATCATAAAACACTTGTGGGTAGTAATGGTCAGTCAGATAATGAAAATTCACTGACTTTCGATGTTGTGCTAGCTCTCTCTCAAAGTGGGAAGACTACATGCAGATGCCTTGGGAAGACAAATACTGTGGCTCAAGTCCAGTTTAGCTTTATATATGTAGTGTAGGGCCCCATTTTTAAGTCCCAGGTTCTATTCCTGCCAGTGCAACAGCCAGGCAAACAGCACTTCTACTTTGAGCAGTAGGGGTGATAAAAACCAAGCAGTCACTGAGATCCTTGACCCCTCCAGGTCAGTACTCAGTGTCTTTCCAGCATATAATGCAACTCTGATTTCAGTCAGGCTAACCCTGTGTACTCCCAAGGCAGGTCTTCAGTGGAACTCCTCTTGGTTCCTGAAAGGGTTTGTGGCTGAGCAGACCCTCTCAGCAATGGCTGGGATTCTGATGAGCAGGGTGGGCCTTCAGCAATACAGCCTAGAAGGCAGGCAGCCCTCCCTGGTTGGGAACTTCTCCTCCTGGACAACAACCCCAGACTATTTATACACACCCCAACCACCATCTGGACACACCTCTCCAGGGATTGGCTGGAGCTGCATAAATATTCAGACTACATATCCCTTCCACCCACTATGTTCTGGAAAGCTCCAGAAAACAGGGAGAAGCAGCCAGACTAGCAGCCTGTGGAGCATAGAGCAAACTGCAACAGTCACACACACACCTCTGCTGGTTACAGGAGAGCAAAACTAAACTTACCTTAACCAAAAACCTATGCCTGGCTTAAATGCAATCTGTAGAGCATTTGCGGGTTATTTATTTATGTTTAAAACTAACAATACACTTGATTGCTCATATTTTAAGCAAGGCAGACATTGAATGTTGCCCATTTATATTTCATAGTTATTATTTACAGGAAGCAAGAGAAGGTCTAGGCTTCTTTCACATGTTTTCCAAGCTATTCTGACTTGCTTTGTTGAAAAAAAAACATGTTGTTTAAAGAGACCAATATCTTCAGCTCAATCATAGAGAAACTGAAAGGAAAAACTACTGCTGTGCTCTGTCTATACAAAACCATAGCTCCCAACTATCTCTGATTTCTAGGAATTGTCCCTGATTTGGAAAACCATCCCTCTGCCCTTCCTTTCTCCTCATTTGTCCCTAATTTTGGTGTGATCTACACTATATAGTTGTATGTAAAATTCACTTTTTAGCTTGTAAAAAATGTTTTCCAGGGCTAAGCCATTCATAACATATCTAAATTGCTGCATCTCTAAAATTTCAAAAGCCAGTATAAAGGGAGCGGGGCAGGGGGTGTGTCCTGTGCCTACATACTTTTGCTAATAGGTGTCCTTCGTTCCCATCTCAAAAAGTTGGGAGGTATGCAAAACCCATACTGCTTTGAAAAAACAGCATGGCGGGTTGTTCTGGAATCATTTTTGTGTATCAACTACTGTGGCATGGAATTACATTTTGTATGTATTCATATCTTGGTGCTGACATCTAGTGGCAACTCAGTTTAATTACAACTTGTTTTTTCCATATTTGTTAATGGTACAATTTAGCTTTCCTGTATGTTTGAGCTAATTAGTTTAGTTCTTAGACCCATCCCTTTTTCTTCATGTTCCCTCAGTACCAGCCTTTACAGCAGGCATAATACTGATAAAATTATAGTCTCTTTACTCTCCAAACGACTGGTGAACATCCCATGTACTGCATTTTAAGTAAAACTATGTTGGATTAAACTGTCGTGTCTTATTGGAGAGCTTAGTTATCTTGGAGGATGCTTAATCAGTATGTGACCATTCTGGCTGGATAGACCAAGGTCTAAAGGAGGTGTGTCAATGCATAAAGTGGTGCTTGAAACAACATGGGTGCATCCTGTCTTATACATGTATTTGTAAAATTTAGTGTTTTAAAAAATAGTTAACATACATCAGTTTAAAACATTTGAACTTCTAAATAAGATCACATTTTCTTATAACCATTATCATTTGCCCTTCATACACTTCTTGTGCCCTAAATATTATGGTGTAATTAGTGAACTAAGAGAATGTGTTTTTGACACATGGGGCCTTATGACTAAGGCCTTCATGCCCACTGGATGATTTTGGATGTTTTTACACCTCCTGTTTTTAGCTGCAGACTTTTTTTCTACAGTCAATAAACTCTCCATCATGTTATCCTATGTGTTCATGCACACATAAGGCTGTTATCAACTGTTTTTGGCTGGGACGTTTTTGAGCTGTAAAAAAAACCCAAGACTAGTGGGTTCTTAGAGTATTTTTTCAGCTGTAAAAACGCTCACCAGAGTTTTTGTAGGTTTTAGATACATTTAGGGAAAATGAAAAAAAAAAACGCTACTTCTCAAAAACATTAGTGCAAAACGCTGAAAAAAAGCTGAAAAACTCACTGCAAAGCTACTGACCTTTTTATAACATTTTTTAAATGTCCAGTGTGCATGAGGTCTAAGCAATTTATTCTGCATTTTAGTAGCAGTTTAAGTAAATAATGAATGCCCTTTATATGAACATGTAAATATACAAGGGCTTTTAAATATATCAGGTAAGAAAATCTTGATTTTCCTTGAGGAGTCTGAAAACGTGACTTTCTTCCTTGTAAGGTCATGTATATGTCACTGCTGTTCTATGAAACCATATAATAGTTTCAAGATAATAGAGTTTGTACAAATATGGTCAAAAGTTGATGTACAGGGCTTGTCGATTTACATCATAGTTGTGTTCTCGTCAATGTCTGTGTGATTAAAATGTTGTATAATTTCAGGAATTTTTATTCAGGAACATTATGGTACGTTATAGATTTCCATGTTGCTAAGTTTGGCTCTTTGTTCATGATATAAATGTAAATGAGGAGGCCTGACATACATTAATCAGCAACCAATATGAAAATAGAAATACAAAAAAAAATATAGAACATTAAAATGTCAGCCAGGACAGGAAGACAGAGTACAGATGTATAGCTTTATGACTAAGCAATTTCTCTGCATTTAAGTAGCAGTTTACGTAAATAATGAATGCCCTTACATGAACATGTAAATATACAAAGACTTTTAAATTAATCAGATAAGAAAATCTTGATTTTCCTTGATGAGTTGGTTGGTGCCCTATATCTGTACTCACAAAAAAAAAAAAAAATTAATAATCAGATAAAAATATTCATGCTTTGCTTATGTGGTGTTGAAAAATTCTATTTTTTATTATCTTTTTTTTTGTGAACAATGCCTTGCTATTATTGGATGTGGCAGCTTCCTACCATCAGAGTTATCTTAATAGACAAGGGGACAAGTATGCATGTTGTACCGTACTATATACAGCCTCTGTACAATAGGGCGATAGTCCCAGATTTGTGGAGACTGTAACCAACCCTGAAGTGTCCCTGATTTAAATATGCTGCCTAATTTTAAAGGCTTATATGCAAGTTATTGCCATAAAAAGTGTATGGGGACCCGGGTACTGCCCTAGGGGACATGTATCAATGCAAAAAAAACTATTTAAATCAATTGTTTTTTTCAGGAGCAGTGATCTTAATAATGCTGACCCTTTGGGTCTGGTATGGATTTTAAGGGGAACCCCGCACCACAATTAAAAAAAATGGTGTGGGGGTCCCCCCAAAATCCATATCAGACCCATATCCGAGCATGCAACCTGGCAGGTCAGGATAGGGAGCAGATGAGTGAGCGCCCCCCCCCCCCGAACCATACCAGGCCACATGCCAGGGTATTTTGGGGTCACCCCAAAGCACCTTGTCCCCATGTTAATGGGGACAATCGCCTCTTCCCGACAACCCTGGCCGGTGGTTGTCGGGGTCTGGGGGCAGGGGGATTATCAGAATCTGGAAGCTCCCTTTAACAAGAGGGCCCCCAGATCCCAACCCCCCCTATGTGAATGAGTATGGGGTATATTGTATCCCTACCCATTCACCAAAAAAGGAGTGTAGTGTTACAAAAAGCAGTAGGCAGTTTTTGACAAGTCCTTTATTAAAAATGTCTTCTTCTTCCCCCACTTCTTCTTTCTTCCTCTGGTCTCTCTCATCTTCTCCTTCCCCACTTCTTCTGGTCTTCTCCTTCTTTTGGTCTTCCTCCACTTCTTCCTTCCTCTCGTTGTCGTTTTCTTCTTCTTCCTCCACCACCACTCCCGCTGGCGACCAGAGGCGAGTCCCAGAATGGAAAGTCTTCGGTTTTACAATTATTTTATAGGTAAGGTCGGGGCCACCCGGTGATGTAAATGGGTGACCCCGCCCCCTCTGATGTCACATGATGTCAGAAGAGGCAGGATCATTAGGTTACATCACCGGGTGGCCCCACCCTTGCCTATAAAATAACTGTCAAACTGAAGACAGCCCATTCTGGGAGTCGCCTCCGGTCGGCAGTGGGAGCGGCGGCGGAGGAAGAAGAAGAAGAAGACGACAAGAGGAAGGGAAGTGGAGGAAGACCAAAAGAAGAAGGAGAAGACCAGAAGAAGAAGTGGGGAAGGAGAAGATGGGGGGAGACTGGAGAAAGAAAGAAGAGGCGGGGGAAGAAGAAGACATTTTTAATAAAGGACTTTTTTAATCAAAAACTGCCTACTGTTTTTTGCAACACTACACTCCTTTTTTGGTGAATGGGTAGGGGTACAATGTACCCCATACTCATTCACATAGGAGGGGGGTTGGGATCTGGGGGCTTGATAGATGCTGATCCAGGAGTGATTCATTTTTATAAATGTGAGCCTATCAACAGAGTCTGTGGACAGGTGCACTCTTTAATCCATTACAAAGCAGCACTGAATGTCTGTTCAGAAAGCATTCTGGATGCAGGACAGGCCAGTAGCTCGACTGCATGTTGAGCAAGTTCCGGCCAGTGGTCCATCCTCAAGGCCCAGTAACTAAGTGGATGCTCAGTTGGGAAGGTCTCCAAATCTGCTCTTGCCCCTAGATATTCCTGCACCATATAATGCAGACGCCGCTGATGGCTGCTTGAATCTATCAGCTCTGGGTGCTGAGGACTGAAGAATTGTGTAAAGGCATCGGTCAGCCGGTATCTTCTCCACCGCTCTTCCTCTGACTAAAGGAAGCCTCAGAAACATGTTGTCTAGCACCAGGAAATGGTAACCTCCCAGGGTCTGGAAAGGCATTGCACAAACTTTTCTTCAAGATATCCTGAATATGTTTCATCCTCTGCTCCCTCTGCAAAGGCAGGATGGGCTCTGCAACTTTACCCTTGTAACGTGGATCAAGAAGGGTTGCCAGCCAGTAATGATCCCTCTTCTTGATACCACAAACCCTTGGGTCTTTTCGCAGGCTTTGCAGAATCAGGGAGGCCATGCAGCTTAAGTTTGAGGAGGCATGAGAGTCCCCTGGGTCACCGAGGATGACATTCTCAGGAACCACCTCCTCCCAGCCACGTACAACTCCTTGGGTTTCTGGGGACTGAAAACCATCCCTTGAAGGCTGCTGCGTGTTATTCTCTACATCCATGCTGACACAAACTTCTTCCTCCTCTTCTTCCTGTGTGTTTTGGTGGTCTTGCAGGAATGCTATCTGCATAAAGGGGGCCTTGAGAAGAAAGGAAGTCCTCCTCTTCCTCCCGCTGTACTGCCTCAAGTGCCCTTTCCATGATTCCACGAAGCATGTGCTCCAGCAGGAAGACTAGAGGGAACACTGATGCATGCATTGTCGCTGCTCACCAGCCTTGTGGCCTCCTCAAATGGTGACAGGGCAGTGCATGCATCCTTGATCAGTAGCCACTGGCATGGTAAAAAGAAGCCAAGCTCTCCTGAGCCTGTCCTGGTGCCTTACTCACACAGGTACTCATTGATGGCCCTCTGCTGTGCATGCAGCCACTGCAGCATTGCCAATGTTGAGTGCTGGTGGGCATGTCACAAATGAAGCAGTTGGTGGGCAGGTTGAATTCCCGCTCAATGTCAGCCAGCCGAGCACTGGCATTGTATGACCACCGGAAGTTACCACAGACTTTTCTGGCCTGCCTCGGAATATCTGGTAAGCCTCGATACCTGGTCAAGAAATGCTGCACCACCAAATTCAGGACGTGTGCCAAGCACGGAACATGTGTCAAGTGTCCCTGTCGGAGGGCAGAGAGAAGGTTGGTGCCATTGTCGCATACAATCATTCCTGGCTCAAGCTGCCATGACGTCAACCATCTCTGAGCTTGCACGTAGAGCTGACAAAATGTCTGCCCCTGTGTGGCTCCTGTCCCCTAGACAGACCAACTGAAGCACCGCATGGAATCTTTTAGCCTGACTGCTTGCATAGCCCCTTGAACGCTTAGGGAGCACTGCTGGTTCTGAGGATACTTCTGCAGAAGAGGCCACAGAGGAAGAAGAAGAGGAGGGGGGTGGAAAAGGCAGATGTGGCAGAATCAGCACCATTTTTTTGGAGGCGTGTTGGAGGAACTAGCTCCAACACTGAACCCTGTTCTGCATCCTTCCCAGCTGCCAGCAGAGTTACCCAGTGCACCATGAAGGAAAGGTTAGGTCCCTGACCATGCCTGCTGGACCATGACTCAGTGTTAATATGAACCTTGTTGCTGACCGCCCTGTCCAAAGAGGCCAAAACATTGCCTTACACTTGACGGCGGAGAGCTGGAATGGCCTTACGTAAAAAGAAATTTCTTTTTGGAGCCTGCCACTGTGGTACAGCACATTTCACAAATTCACGAAAGGGGGCAGAGTCTACCAGTTGAAAAGACAGCAGTTGTAGTGCTAGCAATTTGGCCAAGCTAGCATTTAGATGCTGAGCATGTGGATGTCTGGGACAGTATTTTTTTTACGGTTCAGGGGTAGGGAAATTTACCTGCTGAAATCAACTGGTGGTGTACTGCTAGCAGATTGGCTGCAAGTACTTGTGGCACCCATTGCTATACTTTCATTCCTCTCAGTACTGACTTTTGAGAGCAGTGGAGGTATAGTAGGGGTTGAGGTCACAAATGAGGAGCAAGGAGAAGTCCGCATTGTTTTATGATGTGGGTCTTTGAGGTGCTGTTGCCAACGGACTGCATGGCAGGTCGTCATATGTTTTTTCAAGCATGTGGCGCCCAAGCGGCTGCTGTTCTGGCCACGCTTGATCCACTTCAGACATAGATTGCAAACAGCAATGGTGCGATCTACTGCACAAGTGTTGAAAAAAAGCACACACCATTAAACTTTTGGTAGTCAGTGGGGAGTCAGCAGCACCCTACACCTGTGGAGCTCTGTGGTGTGATGCAATAGGGTGGGATTCAGTCGTTTAGCATTCTGTAAGTACTGTAAATGTTTATGATCAGTGCAGATCGTTATGGAGTAAGGGGAACCCTCCAGGAGATGGCGCCATTCCTCTAATGCCAATTTAATTGCAAGAAGCTCCCGGTCCCCAATAGCGTAATTTTTCTCTGCCTGACAATTTTTTTTTAGGAGAAAAATGCACAAGGTTGTCGTTTATTCTCAGATAATTGAAGAAGCACAGCTCCTACTCCAGTAGAGGAAGCATCCACTTCAATAAAAAATGGGTCCCCAGGATTAGGTCTCCTCAAGAGAGGACCATAAGATATAAAATTGCACATAGTGTGATACCAGATAAAAAATTTTAATTTATTTAAAATCGGATACACTCACATGTTCAATCCAATAATCATCGCATGGAATTCCAAAGATATGTCAGCGCAATAGGAGAGCATGGGGCTCACGATACCGACGCATTTCGTCTTATGAGACTTCAGAATTTTTTATCTGGTATCACACTATGTGCGATTTTATATTTTATGGATGGATCCTCGATGTATTCTTTTGAGGTGAAGGGTGGATGAAAAATTCTGTCTCCCGGGTTTGCCTATCGATGATCACATGTCTGGATGAATAAAGGGGATCCATTGTTTATACATACCAAGATACGTCCAGAGAATTAACCGTATATGTCAACACAAATCTCCATATCCATTGGGACATGCCTGGATTAATGTTTCATGCGATTTATCTACTTACCGTTGGTAAGAGTATTTAAACTTGTTTGGTGGTGGATGCACTTGTCTATGGTGGAAGTGGTGTTTTAATACACCGAACATCATTTATTCATTACAATTTATGTGGACTTTATTATTTAATACCTATTAATTGTTTTCTAAGCGCAACACTTTATATGTATTTAAGATTTTGCACAATTTATGTTGAGGTTGTGGTGTTTGCTGCTCATTAGTGGATGCACAGTGTGTACCCCCTCTCTCTTCCATTAATGATAGTAAGCGGCCTAGCCAAAGGCCAGGGCCACAAGCAGACAGGGACAGAAGGAAGAGCATGCCAAGGTCGGGGTATCAAGCAGACAGGAGACGCAGAGAACAAGCAGAAGGTTGGGGTATCAAGCAGGCAGGGATAGTCAGAAGAAGCCAAAAGTCGGTAAACAGAAATGATATTACAGGAACAACCACACACAAAGCCAAACACGCACAACATTGATTGGCAAGGAGGCTTTGCAGCGCATGGTCTTAAATAGTGTTTGCTTAATTGGAGGCTGGGGTGGAGTTCACTGAGAGGAGATTACTTAACCCACAGGTGGTGTTGTGAACGGCCTCTAAGCTGACACAACCAAAGAGGTAAGCAAACAGACAGGACATGAATGACTATGGGTTCATTACACTTCCTCAACCTGGGAACCAACATTGCAGCCTTCAAATTGCTGCACATCCTCGATCAGCATGTAGCCAACACTATGGTCGAATAATTCTGGTGACTCCGTGCATGATGGTGGGGCTAGGGAAGGAGTAACTGTGGATAAGGATCCGGTGGAATAGGCTACTTTAGCAGCTGCTTTGAAAAGCAAACTAGTATGAGCCTGGGTGACAGAGGATGAGGACAGCTTAGTTATCCACTCCAACTCTTCTGCAGGTTGTGGCTCAATAACTCGGCCAACAGCAGAAAAAAAGGACAATCGTGACCCGCCTGCAGAGGATGCACCATGTCCACCACTTTTCACTGTAGACCCAGAGGCTGCTTGCCCTTTTTTAGTGTCCTGGGAGCGTCTGTCTCTCCTTGGTGGCCTTCCAGACATGATGGGGATTTTTTTTAACAACGTACTGCACTGTAATATATACTGTACAGCCCCGAATGCACTGTATATATAGTCTACACTCAATGCACTGTGTGTGTATATATATATATATATATATATATATATATATATATACATATACAGTATCTCACAAAAGTGAGTACACCCCTCACATTTTTGTAAATATTTTATTATATCTTTTCATGTAACAACACTGGAGAAATAACACTTTGCTACAATGTAAAGTAGTGAGTGTACAGCTTGTATAACAGTGTAAATTTGCTGTCCCCTCAAAAGAGCTCAACACCCAGCCATTAATGTTTAAACTGCTGGCAACAAAAGTGAGTACACCCCTAATTCAAAATGTCCAAATTGGGCCCAAAGTGTCACTATTTTGTGTGGCCACCATTATTTTCCAGCACTGCCTTAACCCTCTTGGGCATGGAGTTCACCAGAGCTTCACAGGTTGCCACTGGAGTCCTCTTCCACTCCTCCATGACGACGTCATGGAGCTGGTGGATGTTATAGATCTTCTCCACCTTCCGTTTGAGGATGCCCCATAGATGCTCAAAGGGGTTTAGGTCTGGAGACATACTTGGCCAGTCCATCACCTTTACTATGAGCTTCTTTAGCAAGGAAGTGGTTGTCTTGGAGATGTGTTTGGGGTCGTTATCATGTTAGAATAGTGCCCTGTGGCCCAGTCTCCGAAGAGAGGGGATCATGCTCTGCTTCAGTATGTCACAGTACATGTTGGCATTCATGGCTCCCTCAATGAACTGTAGCTTCCCAGTGCAAGCAGCACTCATGTAGCCCCAGACCAAGACACTCCCACCACCATGCTTGACTGTAGGTAAGACACATTCGTCTTTGTACTCCTCACTAGGGATGGGTCGAACACCCCCCGGTTCGGTTTGAACCAGAATATGTGAACAGACAAAAAGTTTGGGCAAACATTGAAACACCATTAAAGTCTATGGGACCCGAACATGAAACATTAAAAGTGCTAATTTTAAAGGCTTATATGCAATGTTATTGCCCTAAAAAGTGTATGGGGACCCGGGCCCTGTCCTAGGGGACATGTATCAATTAAAAAAATATTGTGCCTGGGGGGGTGTCCTTAGTCTATGTGTAAAAGGGCGCATCTTTGTGAGGTGTAGAACATAGCCAGAGCAAAATGACATTTCCATAGGAAAAATTGTCATTTAAAATTGCGGCTGTAATGTATTGCAGGGAACCCCGCACCAAATTTTTTAAAAAAATTGACGTGGGGTTCCCCCTAGAATCCAAACCAGACCCTTATCCGAGCATGCAACCCTGGCCTGTTAGGATGGGAGGGGGCGGGCAAGTGCCCCCCCGAACTGTACCAGGCTGCATGTCCTCAACATGGGGATTATGGGTGCTTTGGGGGAGGGGGGCTCTGCCCCCCCACCTCAAAGCACCTTGTCCCCATGGGGACAAGAGCCTCTTCCCCACAAGCCTGGCCGGTGCTTGTGGGGGTCTGTGGGCGGGGGGGCTTATCGGAATCTGGAAGCCCCCTTTAATAAGGGGGTCCCCAGATCCCGCCCCCCTATGTGAATAGGTATGGGGTACATTGTACCCCTACCCATTCACCAAAAAAGGAGTGTAGTGATACAAAAAGCAAAATGCAGTTTTTAACAAGTCCTTTATTGTGTAAAATAGCTCTTTTCTTCTTTCTTCCTCCATCTTCTCCTAACCCGGTTCTTCTTCTGGTGTTCTGCTTCTTCTTTTAGTCTTCTTGGGGGGGTGGGGATCTGGGGACCCCCTTATTAAAGGAGGCTTCCAGATTCTGATAAGCCCCCTGCCCGCAGATCCCCACAACCAACGGCCAGGGTTGTGGGGATGAGGCCCTTCTCCCCATCAACATGGGGACAAGGTGCTTTGGGGGCGACCTCAAAGCATCCTCCCCATGTTGAGGGCATGTGGCCTGGTATGGTTCGGAGGGGGGGCACTCATCCCCACCCCCTTTCCCCTTCTGCCATGCCAGGGCTGCTTGCTCGGATAAGGGTCTGGTTTGGATTTTGGGGGGGACCTTACGCCATTTTTTTTTTACATTTGGTGTGGGGTTCCCCTTAAAATTCATACCAGACCTGAAGGGCCTGGTTTGGATTTTGGGGGGGCACCCCACGTCGTTTTGCCCTGCTGTTGTAAATTAGTTAAAAAATTGTGATAAAATACCACAGTCAAACAGGTAGCGAAAAATTGGGCCTTGGGTGCTGGTGGTGCCAGAACAACTGTAACCCCTTGCAGTTACTCTTGTTAGGAGGAACTGGGCCTGGTGTTAATTAGTTTACAAATTGTAACGAAAGCCCCCAGTCAAACAGGTGGCAAAAAATTGGGCCTTGGGTGTTGGCGGTGCAGGAACACTGTAACCCTTTGCAGTTACTCTTGTTGGACGGAGGAACAGGGTCTGGTGTTTTTCGTTTAAAAATTTTTATGGCATGCCCCTGTAAACCAGGTGCAGAAAAATTGGGCCTTGGGTGTTGCTGGTGCCCTAAATACAAAATATTGTTCTAGATTATGGATAGGAGGAATAGGAGCATTGGCAGCCTTCAAGGGATCCCAGATCCCTAGCAAATTTAATCAGTTGCATCAGTATCAGGGGCTTGATAGCTGCTGATCCAGGACTGATTCATTTTTATAAATGTGAGCCTATCAACCAAGCCTGTGGACAGGCGCACTTTTTGATCGGTTAAAAACCCTCCAGCAGCACTGAATTCCGTTCAGAAAGCACGCTGGATGCAGGACAGGCCAGTAGTTCAATTGCATATTGAGCAAGTTCCGGCCAGTGGTCCATCCTCAAGACCCAGTAACTAAGTGGATGCTCAGTTGGAAAGGTCTCCAAGTCTGCTCTTGCCCCTATATATTCCTGCACCATATAATGCAGACGCTGACGATGGTTGCTTGAACCTATCAGGCCTGATTGCTGAGGACTGAAAAAATTTTTAAAGACATCACTCAGCCGGCCACCTTTTCACCACTCTGCCTCTGAATGACCGAAGCTTCAGAAACACATTGTCCAGGGCCAGCAGCAGGACATGGTAAACTCCCAGGGTGAAGAAAGGCATTGCACAAACTTTTCTTCACGGCGTCCTGAAGATGTTTCATCCTCTGCGCAGGCAGGATGAGTTCTGCAAATTTACCCTTGTAACGTGGATCAAAAAGAATTACCAGCCAGTAATGATCCCTCTCCCTGATACCACGAATCCTAGGGTCTTTTCGCAGGCTTTTCAGAATCAGAGAGCCCATGCAGCGTAAGTTTGAGGAGGCATGAGTGTCCTCTGGGTCACTGAGGATGATATTATCAGGAACTACCTCCTCCCAGCCACGTACAACTCCTTGGGTTTCTGGGGCCTGAAAACCATGATCCCTTGAAGACTGCTGCGTATTATACTTCACATCCATGCTGACACAATCCTCCTCCTCCTTCTCCTCCTCCCGTATGTTTGGCAGCAGTTGGAGTGCTAGCAATTTTGACAAGCTAGCATTAAGACGCGTAGCATGTGGATGGCTGGGACAGTATTTCTTTTTACAGTTCAGTAACTGGGGTAGGGATATTTGCCTGCTGAATTCACCAGGTGGTGTACTGCTAGCAGATTACCTGCAAATACTAGTTGTGGCACGCATTGCTACACCTTCATTCCTCTCAGTGTAGGTTTTGCAGAGAACTGCAGGTATAGTGGGGGTTGAGATCCCAGATGAGGAGCAAGGAGGAGTCCGCCTTGTTTTCTGGTGTGGGTTCTTCGGGTACTCTTGCCAACGGACTGCATGGCTGGTCTTCATATGTCTTGTCAAGACAGTAGTGCCCAAGTGGCTGGAGACCTGGCCGCGCTTGACCTGCTTCAGACATAGATTGCAAATGGCAACTGTGCGATCTACTACACATGTGCTGAAAAATGCCCACACCAAAGAAATTTTGGAAGTCGGTGGGGAGGCAGCAATGCCCTGCACCTGTGGAGCTCTGTGGTCTAATGCAATTGGGCGGTTGCCCTAAAGCTGGCCCCTGGATGACATCCTGCCTTGTTGGAGTTGGGCCTCCTTCTCCTCCTCACTTTACTCCTGTCTTCTCTCAGGCACCCAAGTACAGTCCATGTCCTCATCATCACCTCCCTCCTCATCACTGGAGCAAACTTGGCAGTATGCTGCAGCTGGGGGAACATGACTGCTAGTTTCTTGTCCTTTTGTGGCACCCCTTGTCTCTAGGCTCACGCTACTCTCTTCCTCAACCTGGGAACCAACGTCGGAGCCTTCAAGCTGCTGCGCATCCTCCATGAGCATGTAACCGACACTATGGTCAAACAACTCAGGTGACTTCTCCATGCATGATGGTGGGGCTACAGAAGGAGTAACTGTGGACAAGGATCGGGTGGAATAGGCCGCTTTGCTAGATGCGTTGGAAGGCAAACTTGTACGAGCCTGGGTGACAGAGGATGTGGTGGATGAGGACGGCTTTGTTATCCACGCTACCAACTCTTCTGCATGTTGTGGCTCAATGGCACTTCCAACAGCAGAAAAAAAAAACAAGCGTGACCCGCCTGCAGAGAATGCACCACGTCCACCACCACCACTTTTCACTGAAGACACAGAGGCTGCTTGCCATCTTTTAGTGGCCTGGGAGCGTCTGCCTCTATACTATACTATATACAGTACACCCCCCGAATGCACCGATATATAGTGTACACTCAATACGCTGCTTGTATATCTGAATACACTAGACTTTATATATTTGAAGACAACACATCAAGTAGCGGGCTAGATACCGTACACCCCCGTATGCACTGATATATAGTGTACACTCCATACGCTGCATGTATATCTGTATACACTAGACTGTATATATTTGAACACACTACATCAAGTAGTGTGCTGTATATTGTACACCCCTGAATGTACTGATATATAGTGTACACTCAATACATTGTGTGTATATCTGGATACACTGGACTGTATATATTTGAAGACACCACATCAAGTAGTGTGCTATATACCATACACCCCCAAATGCACCGATATACAGTGTACACTGAATACATTGTGTGTATATCTGTATACACTAGAGACTGTATATATTTTAATACACCAGGTCAAGTGTACTATATACCATATGTACACCCCGAATGTACAGATATATAGTGTACACTCAAAATATATATATATATATATATATATTCACGCTAGACCGTGTATATATTTTAAGACACCACGTGTACTATATACCTCACACCGCCGAATGCACGGATATATAGTGCACACTCAATATGCTGTGTGTGTGTGTGTATGTATATATATATATGTTACATAACTCACATGTGATATATAGTCATGTAAGTCCCCACAT
>BLSH010135775.1:405425-421597 GCA_018402905.1 Glandirana rugosa
TACACCCCTGAATGTACTGATATATAGTGTACACTCAATACATTGTGTGTATATCTGGATACACTGGACTGTATATATTTGAAGACACCACATCAAGTAGTGTGCTATATACCATACACCCCCAAATGCACCGATATACAGTGTACACTGAATACATTGTGTGTATATCTGTATACACTAGAGACTGTATATATTTTAATACACCAGGTCAAGTGTACTATATACCATATGTACACCCCGAATGTACAGATATATAGTGTACACTCAAAATATATATATATATATATATATATTCACGCTAGACCGTGTATATATTTTAAGACACCACGTGTACTATATACCTCACACCGCCGAATGCACGGATATATAGTGCACACTCAATATGCTGTGTGTGTGTGTGTATGTATATATATATATATATATATATATATATATATATATATATATATATATATATATATATATACCAGGCTGTATATACAGGGTGGGCCATTTATATGGATACACCTTAATAAAAATGGGAATGGTTGGTGATATTAACTTCCTGTTTGCGGCACATTAGTATATGTGAGGGGGGAAACTTTTCAAGATGGGTGGTGACTATGGCAGCCATTTTGAAGTCAGCCATTTTGAATCCAACTTTTGTTTTTTCAATAGGAAGAGGGTCATGTGACACATTTTTAACGTAACTTTATTCTCTCATGAGTTATTTACAAGTTTCTGACCACTTATAAAATGTGTTCGATGTGCTGCCCATTGTGTTGGATTGTCAATGCAACCCTCTTCTCCCACTCTTCACACACTGATAGCAACACCGCAGGAGAAATGCTAGCACAGGCTTCCAGTATCCGTAGTTTCAGGTGCTGCACATCTCGTATCTTCACAGCATAGACAATTGCCTTCAGATGACCCCAAAGATAAAAGTCTAAGGGGGTCAGATCGGGATACCTTGGGGGCCATTCAACCTGCCCACGACGACCAATCCACTTTCCAGGAAACTGTTCATCTAGGAATGCTCAGACCTGACACCCATAATGTGGTGGTGCGCCATCTTGCTGAAACTATGATGTCGGTGATAGGGAATTGCTGGCCATCAAGTTGGCTTTGGAGGAATGGCGGTACCTCCTGGAAGGAGCAGCTCACCCGGTATTGGTTTTTACTGACCATAAAAACCCTAAAAAAAACCATATGCTGTGAAGATACAAGATGTGCAGCACCTGAAACTACGGATACTGGAAGCCTGTGCTAGCATTTCTCCTGCGGTGTTGCTATCAGTGTGTGAAGAGTGGGAGAAGAGGGTTGCATTGACAATCCAACACAATGGGCAGCACATTGAACCCATTTTATAAGTGGTCAGAAACTTGTAAATAACTCATGAAAGAATAAAGTTACGTTAAAACCAAGCACACCATTGTTTTTCTTGTGAAATTCTCAATAAGTTTGATGTGTCACATGACCCTCTTCCTATTGAAAAAAACAAAAGTTGGATTCAAAATGGCCGACTTCAAAATGGCCGCCATGGTCACCACCCATCTTGAAAAGTTTCCCCCCATCACATATACTAATGTGCCACAAACAGGAAGTTAATATCACCAACCATTCCCATTTTATTAAGGTGTATCCATATAAATGGCCCACCCTGTATATTAATACACCCCGTCGTAATACACCCCGTCAAGTGTACTATATACCGTATGCACAGTGTACACTGATATATAGTACATATATATATATATATATATGTGCGTGGGTATATATATGTGTGTGTGTGTGTGTATGTATGTATGTGTGTATATATATATATATATATATATATATATATATATATATATATATATATACTGGCGGTCCCGGGTTACAAACAAGATAGGTTTGTTCATAAGCCAAATTTGTTTGTAAGTTGGAACAAGTGTAGCTACAGCCAAAAAACTATTTTTAAGCTTTTTGGATAGCATAGGGAAGGGTTAACACCCCTGTAATATTTGTTTGCTGTCTATGTTTCTGTTCAGAAGATTTCACCTCACTTCCTGTCCCAATGATAATTGGATTTTGAAAATTTTAGGTTGTTGTGGAAACAAGCCTTGGTGATAAAGCATCAGTGGAGACACCTTTTCCCCATACTAACTCTTATAAGAGTAAATTTCCCTTCCTAGGGGTAGATTTCCTTTCACTTCCTGTTGTCTACCTTCGTTTGTAAGTAGGGGTCGTTTGTAAGTTGGATGTTTGTAACTAGGGGACCGCCTATGTATATATATATACACTAGACTGCATAGATAGATAGATAGATAGATAGATAGATAGATAGATAGATAGATAGATAGATAGATAGATAGATAGATTTTTTTTCCCTACACTAACCTGTCTGCACTAACTGACAGATTTTATATTTCTCACTATCTATCTAGTTAATTATCTATCTTTTGTACTTTTTTTTTTTTCTATTTTTAAACAGACGTTAGAAAGCTAGCTAGCTAAACTGCCTGTTATCAGGAACCTAAGCTCTCTGTCTAACTCCGACCACCGCCGCCAACACACTACATAGAGCTGCTGTACAAGCGGCTTTATATAGTGTGGGCCGTGGATTCAGGCTGCTGTGCAGTGATTGGCTGAAGGCACCCTGCCTTTAGCCAATCAAAGATCTCACAGCAGGCCGCCCCCTGATTGGCCAAAGCATGCAGGTTCCGCCGCCATTTTAATGCATTATGGGGCGCGCAAAGTTGCCGCAAACGCCCCCATAATGTTTGGGAAAATCCGAACAATCAAACACCCAATTTTCGAGTCAAACTCACGTTAGACCCGAACATCAAGCTCATCCCTATTCCTCACCTGCTTGCCGCCACACACGCTTGACACCATCTGAACCAAATAAGTTTATCTTTGTCTCCTAAGACCACAGGACATTTATCCAGTAATCCATGCCCTTAGTTTGCTTGTCTTTAGCAAACTGTTTGCAAGCTTTCTTGTGCATCATCTTTAGAAGGCTTCCCTCTGGCACGACAGCCACGCAGACCAATTTGATGCAATGCTGGCAGCACTCATATGTCTACTAGCCAAAGACAACCTCTGGGTATGACACTGAGTTTGTGCACTCAACTTCTTTAGTCGACCATGGCGAGGCCTGTTCTGAGTGGAACCTGTCCTGTTAAACCGCTGTATGGTCTTGGCCACCATGCTGCAGCTCAGTTTCAGGGTCTTGGCAATCTTCTTATAGCCTAGGCCATCTTTATGTAGAGCAACATCTTTTTTTCAGATCCTCAGAGAGTTCTTTGCCATGCATGAGAGTGACATTAGGCGACTTCGGCCAGTCACAGAGCTGAAGATCACGGCCCGGAAGGAAGAGGGACAGAAGATGGATGCGGCCTGGAGCGGGGACATCATGGGACAGCGCGGGCTTCCAATGCAGGTAAGTGGCACATAATGGGCTAATATGTGATGCATACTAGCCCATTATGATTTTACATTCCAGGATAACATAGAGGAAGTAAACCCCGTCAGGGTTTACTTCCTCTTTAAATGCACATCTACTGTCAAAGAATTTTGTTTCGCAAGCACTTTAAAGATTTATTTGCTGACTTTTTTTACCTTTGAAAACAACTAACTGTTATATGCACAAGCACTTTTATAATATGCAATTATTATTTGCACTTGAAATTGAAGAATCATTTTGGTGTTCATGCAATTTTTTGCACATAAATAATTTATTTATTATTTTGGTCTTTACTTATGAATTGTGATTGCTATTTATTCACTTTATTATTCATTTGAGTAAGCACCACATTGATTTATTCGATTCATTGTTACCTGTGTAGGGAGGTCAACCTGCACTGCCTACAAGGGGGCTATGGGAAATCTTCCAATGTGTATACCTTTTTGGTGACAACTGTCGTAAAGGAGATATCCCCTCACATTGACGAGATTAGCCATTAGACATGTGCAATGCTGAAAAATTTGCTTGTTTTAGTTTCATTAGTTTTATTAATTTATTTTCGTTTTTTCAGGTCATTCGTTGTGATCAAAATGTGTTATTTAGAGTAATTTCGTAACTTCAGAAAAAAGCCAAAATGAGTAAATTCCAAAGAATGAAAATCCGAAAATAAGAACATAAATCTGAAATAATAACTAACTAATTAATAACTAACTTAAATTATAGGTATTGGAATTTCCTTTCAAATTTGGCTGTTAGTGAACGTAACGAATACGAATTTATACAAAGTTAGGAATAATCCAAAATAACAAATGCCGCATCTAAACAAATGGAATGTAAAGAATTAATAATAATACATAATAATAAAAAGTTTTTATTATTATTATATATTATTATAAATTTGTTACATTCCATTCGTTTAGATGCGGCATTCGTTATTTCGGATAATTCGTAACTTCGGATAAATTCATATTCGTTACGTTCATTAGCAGCCAAATTTGAAAGGAAATTCCAATACCTATAATTTAATAGTTAGTAATAATTATTATTAGATATTATTTCAGAATTTCGAATTTTCGGAATTTCATTCTTATTTTTCAGATTTTCGAAATTCCGAATTTCCGGATTTTCGAATTTTAGGATTTTAATTTTCAGGTTTTTGTTCATTCATATATTTCCGAATTAACAAATTTGTCGAATTTCATTGAAGAACGAATTTGGAACTAAACAAATTGCATATATCTATTAGCCATCACTTCATGGTGTATTAGCCAGTGGAGGGAAATCTACCCAAAGACAAGCACAGGAAATAAAAAAAGTTTATACTAAACTCAGTATATACTTAACAGGTTCCCGACTGGCTTACTTACTTATACTGCAGCAATGTGGCTCTCCTGCGCAAACCGCCGTACCTGTACGGTGGCTCACGCAGGCGCAGTTGTAGGCAGGAGCGCGCCACCAGTAGTGTGCACTCGCGCATCCACCGTGAGCGTGCCCGTGGGTCAGGTGAATTCGATGTCCACCAGCGACCCGCGATCGCCTGTTAAAGAGGAAGAACGGGGAACCGCCGATTTAAGCACAGGGGTTCCCCATTCTGACAGGCGGCATGACAGAGATCTGCTGATCCCTGTAATCAGGATCAGTTAGATCTGTCATGCCCCTGCCAGCCCAGTCCCCACACAGTTAGAACACACCCAGGGAACACAGTTAACCCCTTGATTTCCCTTTCCCTGCCAATGGCATTTATACAGTAATCAGTGGGGTTTTTTTTAGCTGTGATTGCTGTATAAATGTCATTGGTCCCAAAAAAAGTGTCCAAAATGTCCGATCTGTCCACCACAATATTGCAGTCCCTATAAAAATGGCAGATCGCCGCCATTACTAGTAAAAAAAATTGGTGAAAACGCCATAAATCATTTCTCATGGTTTGTAAACGGGGCAACTTTTTCACAAACCAATCAATATATGCCTATTGCAATTTTTTTTTTTTTTTTTACCAAAAATATGAGGAAGTATATATATCGACCTTAACTGATCAATACATTTGTTTTATTTATTTATTTTTTTGGACATGTATTATAGCAGAAAGTAAGAAAAATTTTTTTTTCAAAATTGTCGCTCTTTTTTTTTTGTTTATAGCGCAAAAAATAAAAGCCGCAGGGGTGATCAAATACCACCAAAAGAAGTTATATTTGTGGGAAAAATAGGACGTCAATTTTGTTTGGGTACAACCTCACATGACCCCGCAATTGTCGGTTAAACCGACGCAGTGCCGAATCGCAAAACATGCTCTGGTCAGGAAGGGGGTAAATCCTTCCAAGGCTGAAGTGGTTAGAGAATAAGATAAAATTTAAGCACCTCTTGTTCCAAACCTTGTTATTGTCATGTTTGCTGGACAGTTTTGTCTAAATTTGAATGTGGAGCAAAATATAATAGCGGCATGTTCTATGAAAAAGGAATTGATATTGTAAATGCTACACAAATGAACTGCGTGAGAGTAAAATAGTCCTTTAAATAAGGTTAGCAATGGTAATACAGTAGCTTATGTGGGAGACAAAACCTCTGCATAATGTATGTCACCTGAGTGCCATGTTTAGTTAATACAAGATGGGGTGAGAAGCGCTATTTATCTGAATGCACCCTTCCCCCTTACCTACTCTTAGAGCTGACAGATGTACATAAAACACACAGAATCTACGGTCATTAAATATTTAAAGCAAATTACCACTAGAATCAGCTGGAATTGAGTTCCTTCATTAAAAACGTATTAGTCTTAGAATTATGTAGAAGCCGGTGATCCTACTAACGGATTATCATTTTCTAAATGAAGTCTTTCTAACATTCTGCCAATGTATAATAAATGTGAAGAGGACGTTAGTTCCTGTGTGTCAGAAATAATAGCGGAGACCTGTCTCACCTTTGGGTCCATTTCCAAGCTGGCAGTCTCACAACGGTGCCAATTATGTGACCACGGTGACTTTAGATGTCCAGACAAGGACCTTTTGCTTTCCATAAAAAGAAAGAAGGCAAAGCTTATTTCAATTACACTGTTCAGAAAAGCAAATTAGATGTAATCTATTGCTAATTAAACATTTGTCAATTATAGTCTAGATCATTTTACATCTTCTAAATAGTGAATAGTTTTAAAGAACTCCATGCAATCGCAAACACCTTAATTTACTAAAATGACTAGTGATTAATTGTCATTAGTAGCAGCTGATAGATAGAACAAATGGTTCATGATGGTGTAAGCTATACAAGCTGCAAACAATAGCATGTAGTCACATACAGCATTGTGTCATCATCCAAGATTAGTTACTACTACATGCTAGACATCAGGCATTCCCTTCCACCAAATAGCTGTTAGTCAGTCTAAGGCCACTTTCACACTTGGGTGCGGGCCATGGTAGCAGTAAAGCACCACTAGTTTTAGCAGAGCTTTACCGCTATTATAGCAGCGCTTTGGCATCGCTATTTGGGTGGCATCGGTGTGCTTTTAACCCCCAAGAAGGGGGCCATTCATTTCAATGGCAGGGGTGGTGTAGGAGCAGTGTATACACCAATCCCGCACTGCCCTAAAGATACTGCTTGAATGACTTTTTTTCCCGTCCCGCAAGCACACCGCCTCAGTGTGGAAACACTCAGCCTTTCACGCTGGGGTGGCTTAAGAGCCAGTTTACAAGCGCTGTACAGGTGATATTTTTAGCGCGAAAAGTGCCTCAGTGTGATAGTGGCCTAAGGGAGATTTTGCAGTCATGTAACGCATAGTAGGTAATTAGTCATCCAATCTGTTCAGCAACTGATTGCTATTCCTTGAGTTTCATCTCTAGTAATTTTTTTACGCAGTTAGTAAATATTTTCGTGTGTAGCTCTAGTTTAAAATGTTATACATACTGTGAAAAAGTTAATGTAGGGTTGTAATATTTTTGCTAAATTACCTTTTTGCATTTTTGTGATTCTGTAGGATGCTGCAGCCAGCGGATGTGAAACTCAGCAGGACTAATTTTCTATGCGTAGATTATATTTCTGTTTGAGTTTTCTCCAGCAGGCTGTGCTAGAGAGGTATAGTTCTATGTTATGAATGTTTAATGACTTCACTAATCGTCAAGCTTGGCCTGGCGATTTGTGCTGAAGAATCATTAAATATTTGAGACAGTCCTGTCTTTTCCTTCATGGATGTTCAGCCTGTGAGAATGTTGTGAAAGATCTATCTCTCTCCCCAGGCCTTTGGGCCTAGGGGTTGGAAGGAAGTAGTGGTCCCCTATTGGGAGGTATTTCTGAAGATACTGGTTGCTTGAACTAAAGAATGCTAGCCTAGAGGATGCAACTGCAACTTTCCCCTACAAGAAATGTTTTCATTAAAAGGTTGTGAGGAGTATTCACAGCCACCTTCTTGGATGTTACACCTCACCCTTCTTCCTATATTGCAACCTGCAAAAAATCTCTGTTTTAAGCTTAGCGAAGTGACTAGCAGCCATCTTTTTTACACCCTGTGCCTCTGGTTTTATTGCCTTGTAAGGCTGGGTTCACACTAGTCCGATTCTCGGACCAACATGAGGAGCACAAGTCGCATTACGTCACAAAAACAATGATTCCCTATCAGAGCTGTCTTAACTGGTCCGATTTGTGTTTTTCAAAGTCGGACCGACTTTGAAAAAGGTTCCTGTACTACTTTTGTCCAACTTTGATCCTACTTCAGCCCATTGAAAAGCATTGAAGTCGGATCAAAGTTGGATCAGTGTCTTCACAGACCCGACTTTGGCATGCGACTTGTGCTCTGGGGATCATGAAGGGGAACTTCACGCCAAATTTTAAAAAAAAACTGGTATGGGGTCCCCCTCCAGGAGCATACCAGGCCCTTTGGTCTAGTATGGATTTTAAGGGGAACCCCCACGCCGAAAAAATGGCGCGGGGTCCCCCCCACAATCCATACCAGATCCTTATCCGAGCATGCAGCCAGGCAGGCCAGGAAAGGGGGTGGGGACGAGCGAGCGCCCCCTCCCCTCCTGGACCATACCAGGCCGCGTGCCCTCAACATGGGGAGTATGGGTGCTTTGGGGCAGGGGGGGGCTCTGCACCCCCCACCCCAAAGCACCTTGTCCCCATGTTGATGAGGACAAGGGCCTCTTCCCAACAACCCTTGCCGGTGGTTGTCGGGGTCTGCGGACGGGGACTTATAGGAATCTGGAAGCCCCCTTTAACAAGGGGGCCCCCAGATGCTGGCCCCCCACCCTATGTAAATGAGTATGGGGTACATCGTACCCCTACCTATTTACCTGGAAAGAAATATGTACAAAAAAAACACCACACAGCTTTATAAAATATTTTATTAAATCAGCTCCGGCGGTCTTCTCCCCTCTCTGGCTCTTCTTTCTTCGGCTCTTTTGCGGGGTCTTCCATCTTCTGAGGGGTCTTCTTTCTTCTCCTTCTCTGCAGCGTCTTCTGCTCTTTTGCCGGTCTTCTCCGCTGTCCTCTTCCCTCTGTTCTTCCTCTCTTCTTCTTCCCATGTTGACACGCCGCAATCTCCTTCACGAATGCCCTCTCCGCTGTGTGCTGTGCCTTATATTGGCATGGGGCTTGGCTACCATATGACATCACCGGGAGGCCCCACCCCATATGATGTCACAGCTCCGCCCCCATGATGTGACATCATATGGGGCGGGCCCCCAGGTGATGTCATCTGGTGGCCACGCCCCATGCCAATATAAGGCACAGCACACAGCGGAGAGGGCATTCGTGAAGGAGATTGAGTCGTGTCAACATGGGAAGAAGAAGAAGAAGAGAGAGGGAAGAGGACAGCGGAGAAGACCGGCAAAAGAGCAGAAGATGCCACAGAGAAAGAGAAGAAAGAAGACCCCTCAGAAGATGGAAGACCCCGCAAAAGAGCCGAAGAAAGAAGAGCCAGAGAGGGCAGAAGACCGGCGGAGCTGATTTAATAAAATATTTTAAAAAGCTTTGTGGTGGTGTCTTCATCAGCATGGGGACAAGGTGCTTTGGGGTGGGGGGGCGCAGAGCCCCCCCTGCCCCAAAGCACCCATACTCCCCATGTTGAGGGCTCGCTTGTCCCCACCCCCTTTCCTGGCCTGCCTGCGTGCTCGGATAAGGGTATGGTATGGATTGTGGGGGGGACCCCGCACCGTTTTTTCGGCGTTGGGGTTCCCCTTAAAATTCATACCAGACCAAAGGGCCTGGTATGCTCCTGGAGAGGGACCCCATGCCAGTTTTTTTTTTAATTTGGCGTGGAGTTCCCCTTCATGATCCCCAGAGCACAAAGTGCCTGGCATTGTCGGGATCAAAGTCGGATCCCTGTTCACAGACAAACGGTCCGACTTTGACCCTATGTAGGACCGTAAATCGCACGGCAAAGTAGGATCAAAGTCGGACCGTTTTTTTGTCGGATAGTGTGAACCCAGCCTAAGAGTGCTTAAGACGTTCCCAATGTAGATGTTAATGATCTAGAATTCAATAATCAGGTGTGCAAATAGCAAAGTAGAGTAACAAAGTGATGAGCTTGTTAGTCTGTTGCATCTCCTTTCAATTGGGAAGAGGATTGGGGTGGGACTTGTAAGTGAAGAAGAGACCACAACAGAGAAAGAGCAGGTCCTCTCTCCTGCTAGACAGGTCTATGATGTGTGGAAGAGCTGTATCTCCGAATTGGATGGAAAGATATACAAATCCTTTGGAAGGTAAAACAGCTCTCTTATATGTATTCGATCTGCATATTTAGTGCTTTGTCTGGAGCTCAGCTTTAAAGAGTCAGTCACCTTTGCCAAAAAAAAACTGCCTATGCAAATAAGGGGTGTCTGTAGGTAAAAGCAAACTGTGCAGCTCTGACTAAAGTTGAATTATGCCATTGTTATAGGTGTGGATGATTTACATAACTCATAAGGCCTGACCTAAAAACTCCCAGGACATTGCTAGGATATTGCGAGGCCTAGCTATTACTGTTCATCTTTACCATCACAGGAGTGAGCTCTTTCTCTCATTCAGACCCCCTCACCTCCATTAATTTGTGGCCAGTGAGCCATGGGGACCTATGGAGCCCCATAGGAGCCTCCTCTACATGCAAACTCCCTCTTGAAACTACAACTGTACTTGCAGTTGTTCACAGTGCTGCAAACACCGGCAGTGCAAAAGGGACACAGAGCTGCTGTCAATTACTACTGTGAAGGAGGTAGAAAGATGTAGCTTTTGCTTGGGGTCCCTCTTGTGTGTGGCGCTCTGAATGGCAGCACGTACATTTGTAGTTCAAAGAGGGAACACATGTAGAAGTGACTCCTATGGGACTTCATAGGTCCTGAAGGCACGGGGGCACAAATATAATGGGAGTATGGCAGTGAGGCTGTGGGACAGTTTAAAAAAGGAAGTAGAGCAGAGGAGACTTATTTAAAAATGCATGTAAGTTATGTTATTAGTATCTGAATTATGAAAAAAATTACTTTAATGTCACTTTAACAGCCAACCTGCGTTCTTCCCCGATATCTTCATACTGCCCTGCTGCCCCTACTGGAGCCAAGTGAAATAAGCAGCACTTGCAGGAATGGGTGAGCACATGACTTATCCCTTTCCTCCCATCAGGTCACCCAGGGACCAATCATTAGGTCAAAATATATCTAAGTGGGGCAAGGGAAAGGCCCTTAGCTTCAGGAATCTGACATAATTTGCTTTACTTCAGTGGGGGTAAGGTGGCAAGAAGGTATGATTCAGTAGCAAACAGGATGAGCTATCAAATGAACTTGTTATTTTGGCCTAAATGGACAATGCATAGCCTTTAAGCATTTAAACACAACTGCGGTGTTTGCAGGATAGCAATAGATCTTTATATTCCCAGCATCCCTGACATGAGCTAAGACTTCAAATCAGATACAAGCTAAGACCACCTGAGCTGGCCACTGAGATGAAGAAAGGCGATAAAAGCACCAACTCATAATTCAGTGCTCGTTTATAACTCTGGGCAACTTTCATCAAAAAACCCTCTATTTCATTAAAGACCTTATAGTTATTTAGCATTGCTTTTATAAATTAGCAAAGGTTTACTAGCTTTCCCAATGTGCCCTGTGCAGCAGAAGTGTTGAAATCAAAGCAACTGCTTCCAATGTATGGTATTTCAGTTACTATATATTACACGTTGCTTCACATGCTCAAACTGTCTGTTTTATAATGTGCTTCCAGCTATCAGTAAAACTTCAACAATTTGCACAAACAAGTTTTTAAATGCCCCCTTGGCTTGATCAAAATGAATGCGAAAAACAATTTAGCAGGTGTGCTCTCATCATTATGGCTTATATTAATCTCAAGCTGATCAGTGGAAACCACTGTTTTTCCCCAGCTAGTTACTCTGCAATGATTACAGGGATGTACAAAAATGATTTTCTGCCCTCTTCAGTCTGCGCTACAATATAGTTTGAGTCATTTACATGTGATTGATATGCTTTAAAAAAACACACCAAAATATTTAAAGTGGTTCAAAAGGCAGGAGATATTTTTTGCCTTAAAGCAATAGTAAACTGCCAGAAAAAAAATGGGCCCCCCTGTAGGTTTAAGTCATAATGGACTAGTATGAACTGCATACTAGCATAGACTTACCTGGACACGGAGCCCTCCTCCAGCGCATCGCTGTCACGGCTCCCCAGTGCTGCCATCATCACCCGTTCTTCCTTCTGGGTTTGCGGGCCCCATCTGTATGAATGGCCAGGGCCATGATGACGTCACTCCCATGTATGTGCATGGGGGCTTCTGCACAAAGCTCTGAAGGTACAACAGGGGTACGCCAGCCCTTCAGAGCGCATGTGCCGATGAGGTCACTGCTGCATGTTGTGTGAATATCTCCTAAACAGCGCAAGTATTATAGGCTTAGCTGTAGGTATAAGTTCAAAAGTGGACTGTACTTCCACTTTAATGCATGCTCTGCATTCAGGTAATAAAAAACAATGCATGCAGCTTCACCCCCGGTCCCCCTCCCCCCCCCTTATACTTACCTGAGCCCGGTCTCTTTCTCTCCTCACTGGACAGAGTGGCAGCAATGGCAGCCAGTGAGCAGAGAGTGTGGGGCAGGGCCACTTAATGCTCTGTATGTCAATGGACACACAGAGTGTGGCTCGGGATTAAGCCCACATACATGCCCCCATAGCAAGCAACAATTACACAGAAAAGCGCCCTGGGACTTTATATGAGGTGAGCACCATTTGCCACTAATGACAAAGTAACAGGAGTAGGCACAGTTTGAACATTTATTCAAAAATGATCTTACATACATAGATAGCATGATAATTGCTGAGCCAATAAAATACATAATTTTTGCAATGCCTGATGGTGAGTATGGGGCCTTTTACCCCTAGACCCCTCTGACCATTTACAATAACAACTTTCATTGTGTTATACATTTTTTATTTATTATAGCTACATCACACATGCATCCACCCCTAAGGAAGCGAGCTATGTCTCATGAAACGCGTCGGGTTTACTAGATGCCTTTGCATACTGTATGTTTTTATATGTATCATTGCAAAATTGTACTATGATGTATTTTATTGGCTCAGTAATTGTCATACTATCTATGTATGTAAGATCATTTTTCAATAAATGTTCAAACTGTGCATACTCCTGTTACTTTGTTATTAGTGGCAAATGCTGCTCACCTCATATAAAGTCCCAGGGCACTTTTCTGTGTAATTGTTGTATATAGGGATGGAGGTGTGTCACCGGTGACACCAGACCTTCCTCTTTTTTTGTTGCCATAGCAAGCAGCTTGCTATGGAAGCACTCAACAGGGTGTGGGAGACAGGAGCGCTGGTTGGGGACCTGAGAAGAGGCGGATCAAGGCTGCTCTATGTAAAACCATTGCACAGAGCAGGTAAGTATAACATGTTTGCTATTTTTTTTTTTAAAAAATAGGTTGGCAATAACTTTAAGGTATAATTAAACACATTCTGTAGGTCCCAGTGGCCACTTCAATAATGTGCATCAATGTACTAGGGGCACCTTTCCGGTGACGTAGCAAGCTTTGCCAAGACTACACATCCCATGAAGCCTTGTTCTGGTTCTGTAGGGCACAGGCATATGTTGGGTTTCAGAGTATATAGGCTGAACAGTCAGGCATGCTCCTTGGTCTGCATGTTAGCTTGTATTTTATAGCAGGACCACACATCCTGGGGTGACGACACTGCCTAATGCATAGGTACACATTTACAATCCGTGCATCCAAAAGTAGATTTGATAATGTAAACAGTGCCCCCTTGGGGGTTGCTGGAAGTAGTGGTTCACCTGCTCACACTGCCCTCAATCACACTCATTGCTTGCATCCAGAGTTAGAAAACAGGTTGGCTCTTTGTTTTTTATTAGGGGGTTAAAATTGGGTGGGGTAAGGGATGATTATGGGATGCCCATGGGTCAATAGTTCTTTACATGTGACACTCAGTATATACACTTCTTCCACCTGCACAACACTTGCTTCTCCTTCTTTCTCTTTCCTGCACAACACTTGCTTCCGGCACAGCTACCACATGGTGAGGCCTGCTCTGGCTTTGACCAGGCCTAGTAACCGCCTTTTGCAGGCAGTGACCGTGGGCCTCTATAGTGTACAGAAAGTTTGTAGATGTGCTAGCCGGCCTGATGGACTACTACTCCCAGCCCATCCTCCTCCAGGTCTCTACAATCCTTCTGACTGCAAGCACCTGCACACTGTCCATTGACACCAAAGTCCCAATCTGCTGCAGAGTGCATCTCCACTTCCCTAGGCTGTGTCACTCACTGACACTTGGTGAATTCCTCCCGGAGACTCTGCTGGTAGTACTCTTCTCCTGCTGTCCTTTCCTGGTCTCTCCTTGTAACTCTCCACCAGGATCGATACACTAACATAGCTTAATATTTTACATATCTGTTACTGAGTTCCATGTATTGCCTAGAGTTCTGCTATAAGTACATGGAATATTTATGTGCAAGTGTCTTGTGCATCCACTGTGATCCTCCTGGCATATTTAGATGTTTGTTATATACCTAGGGGAAGATCCTGCATATCAATGAGTAAGCACTGTCATTTGTTCCTTATTATAGATGTTAGTGACAAAATATTGCATTACTATGACAGATGAAGGACTTTGGTGATGGCACTCCTAGCTAACCTACTGCTCCTATGATTAGTGTTGCTTTCAAGTACCATTAATTACAGGTGTCTTATAAATAATCTATCTATTATTTTATATTTATTAATAATGGCAGGAATACTGTGTCTACCCAAAATGTTCTCCTTTTCTAACCTCTAATCCAAATCACAGGCGTGCTTTTCATCTCTTCCATTATTCATTACATCAAACCGTGGATGCTTGCTTGTCTTACATGTCTGTGTTTTTTCAGACCAGACAAGACTATGGGCATGAATTTCAGATATCTTCACAGCATCATGTGGGAAATATCTTCCTCAGCATTGATCAACATCTTAGCTTTAACCTTGTCCGCCTTTTCAGTCTTATATTTCGCTGGGAAAATCAAAGGGTTCTTATTTGGGATAAGGTTCGGATTCACCGCTACCATGTGTTTAAAGCTTAACATATGTGTTTGAGGTTTGTTGCCCTGTCTAATTAATGTGGGAATTCAGTGGGCTGAATTCTTTGTAATCTGAATGCATATCATTTGAACTTGGGTTACCTGGCTTAAAAGGACCAATAAAAGGGCTTTGTTTTGTACCAGCTCCTTATAGAAAGGCAAATTGGCCTGTTCCCTGACAACAGGGACTGGCTCACTTTTATTAGAATAAAACAGTTCTGGATAACCAACAACTATAAAACCCCTACTGCTGATGCTACAGGAAAATGAAACAAATTATCATAAAATGGATAGCCTATTCAAAAAATTGGCCTATTCCAATGCTTTGGCACTATAAAGGTATGTATGTGCAGCTGGACCTCAGTTCAGTGGCGTATCATCCATGGGTGCAGAGTGTGCACTGCACACGGGCCACAGAGGGGGGGCCCACTGTGACCCACCCTGCACACATGGATGATTGTCCCTTGATAGCCGGGGATGATCGTTGTGATGGGGGACAGCTGTAAGCATCGATCTCCCTGCTTGACAGCCGCTTCTCCTCCTCTGCCTCCCGCGGCTATCAGTGCTTACAGCTGCCCCCCCTCCATCCTCCCAGGCTGTTTGTGTCTTCCTCCTGCTCTGCTCCCTGTGTTCCCTCCCCCTCTCACCTCCTCCTCCACTCCTCCGTTCTTCCCCAACCACTGTGTCCTCCTTCCAGTTCTCCCTTCCCCCGCTAACCTCCTTCGCTCCCCCATTCTCCTTCTCCACTCCTCCGCTACCCTGTTCTTCCCTGGCTATTGTGTCCTTCCAGTTCTCCCTTCCCCTGCTCACCTCCTCCGCTCCCCCGTTCTCCTTCTCCGCCCCCCCATTCTTCCCCAGCCACTGTGTCCTCCTCCGCTGCCCCCCCATCCCCCCGCAGCCGGCTCCCTCCTCTCCTCTCCCGCCGGCTGTCGGGGGGATCTGTCAGGGTGGAGAGTGAAGGAAAGGGCCGGTAAATATGTAATTTACCAGCCCTTTCTTGTCTGAATTAGACATTGAGAGCGTTCGTTACCGATCGCTCTCCTGTCCTGTAACTGAGCAGAGTGATCTGTGTGTCACTCTGCTTCAGTTTGTGAATGGACGGCAGCCGCTGTCCATTCAAGTTCAATGCTGATTAAAAAAAAAAAAAAAAATTAAAAGTATCATTGTAAAGAAAGAAACAAAACTGACACATCTGCCCCACCAACAC
>BLSH010135775.1:441665-475070 GCA_018402905.1 Glandirana rugosa
CCCCCCCCCCCCGGTCCCTCGTCCACGCCACCTGAGCTAGAGGCGGCCGATGGGCGCTACGGGGGGGGGGCCTCACTTTCTTGCCTCCAGGCACATATATTTGTGCCTAGAGGCAAGACACTCCCCCCCTTCCTGACACTAGTGTCGGAAGGAGATATACCTTCGACACTAGTGAGGGGAGGGGGACGGTCCCGTCGGGTGTACTCCGGGGGGGGGGCATCGCGGGTAGCCGGCGGAGATCGAGTCCACCGCACCTGCTCCCTGGCCCCCCCCCCCCGGACACAGTGAGCGTGATCTGGCAGCCGCCGTCATATGACGGCGATTTGCCTAGCTGAGCCAGCTTGTCGCCGTCAACCTGCGGTTGGCAAGTGGTTAAGCGGCTCCTGCAGGGGTAGTACTACACAAGGCATCTTTTTTGCAGGTTCTTATCATTTTTTCAGAGGTAGTCCCCAAGGTTGAGGTGTTTAGATTCACTTTCGCTGAGGCCTCTTGAAAAAATTAGAAAAAGAGTGAACAGAGCAGTAGAGAAACTTATGAATAGCATTGGAGGTTTTCTTTTAGACATATTGAGCCTGAAGGGGTTTTTTCCGATTTATATAGGGATGATAATAGGTGTGTGCAGCCTAATGCATTAGGGTGTGCACCACAAAGCGCAAACAAACAAGAGTGTGTGTGTATATATATGTCAGAAGGGCAGAGATAGGTGTCAGTAGTTTATTTTTATTTTATTTATTTTTACAATTTAGTTTTTTTATTATTTTTTACAATATTATATTTTTTTTCATTTAGGAGCCATGCTGGGGGGCTTTGGTGAAATATCATGGGTCTAAAAAAAACCCTGATGTCATACTTTTGAGAAAGAGACTAAGACCGAGATTGCCCAGTCCCTTTCTCTGCAGCCAGGCAGCAGGGGGAATCTGCACAGTGCAGGATGATTAGGGTGTGCCCAGGCACACCTTCCACCCTATGTGCGCACGCCTATGGGGATGATGGAATATACCTGACAGAAATAGGGTTTGATATCTTCAATACAGATTTGCAAGATTGTATTGAACGGGCCGCAGGGTTGGTGACAGGTGGGTGCAGTCCCATCTGTCTTCTGGGAAGTTTAAAGTTTTGATTTATTTATAATACAGCTTGAGCTCTGGTGGCTAAGTTGCTATGAGTGTTGTCATTCTGCAATGTTATTTATTTACTCTTTATGTTATATCTTTTGAACCAACAATAAACGGCTGTGGCTGATTGTTATCCAAGTTTGTGTCCGGTGTATTTATTTATTGGTTATCTGCCTACCTGCCTGTTATCCCATAGGCCATAAGGTTAATTGCATTGTCTATTCATTGGGACTGTGTTGGGTAAGGTTGCCCAGCGCAGGCCTACACATATGGTGTGAATGGGCTCTTAAAGACACAATGTCCCACTCCTTAGTTGCTACGACTGCCCTTTTCTTTACACCCCTACAGCTACATTCAGCCGCTAGCAACAAGGAAAGACAGCCACTAGCGAGGTCCTATTTGCTCTAATTAGAGCTTGCACTGGGCTGAAGATTCTCATTGCCCCTATAAGACCGTAGTGGGCCAATTATCAAGTGCCAATGCTGTCACATGGAGTGAGCCATATGCTTCTTTATATCCAGAATAACTGAGTATTTTCTTTGCTGAAGCAATTGGAGAGAGAAGCTAAGATGAATATATGCTGCTGTAAAGAGGTATGCCTTTATTCACATTGGGACATAGGCCTGTGTGTCCGTGCAGAGGGCTGTGTTTATGTGCTTTTGGAGTGACAGAGACACAAAGGCTGTATGGATCTTCCTGCACATCCCAATTTTTTTTATTCATGCAGCAACATGTACCACTCTGGACACAGTCTATCTGTATTATCCTTTTCAGTGAATGCAAGGCTTTCTGTGATTGGAGGAGATTAAATAATGAGGTCCATCTGACCTACCTCTCTCCAATCACAAACTTAAACCTTTAAACACTTAAACCTTAAACACTTAAACCTTTGCGATTCAAATGGTGCCAAGAGCAAGTCCCTATCCCACTCTTGTCCTTTGCTAGAACACTATCTCTCCTGCTGAGTCCAAACCCTCCACCATATTGTGCTCCACTCCATGCTAGAGGCCTCTGACATTCCCAGCCAGGACCGCTGATAGGGCAGTACAACCAGCCCTGTTGTACCGGGCCTGGCCCCCATCATCTCAGCAGGGGGGCCCAAACAGCTTTACAGTTAATTTCAAGCTAAAAAAAATGACCAAGGTATATAGAAATGTACTGGGCCCCAACAAGTTAGCAGAGGGACCCAGGAGGTGAGAGCAGAAGAGGGACTTTTTGTCAATTTTTGGGCGCAGACAGACACTCCCGCGCGCTCTGCTCCAGTGTACCTGCATGGACTAAAGTTCCGGCCGCTCACTGTATGCCTTCCCTGGCGGATGGATTCCATTGTAATGCGAGTCCCCTCTCTCAGTAAGTGTCGGCGCCGCAGCGGGAGGGAGAGACTGATCGCTGAGGCGGTGCAGAGACAGAGACAGCGTAGCAGAACTAATCCCGGCGATGGTGCACAGGCAAGCATTCCCCTACTCACTCTGACACATCACACAGGCTATTCTGGAATGTGCAGTCCCCAGACTCCCCATTGTGTGCTCATGGTCATTATCATTATGATGATCACAGCACAGCAGGTGCTCTATGGCTCTCAGTGTCACATGGCGGTAGGCTGCTGACTTTCTTCATTTATAGCTGTAATGTGTGTTACAGACTATAATACAGTACAGCCATAAGAAAGTCAGCACCCAACAGCCATGTGACACTTACAGAGCTATACAGCACCTGCTGTGCTGTGATCACCATAATGAGTGAGATGCTATTTTACACTTGTGATGGGGAGGGACAGTAAAAACTAGCTCCATTTTTACCACCTCCAAACCACTCCCCTTTGAGAACCTTTCACCCAAGTTTTGCAATTAGGTCTGCCTGCCAGTTTTTCATGCAGACCTGATTGCAAAGCTCCATGTAGGTCTACAGGAGTCTAGATATGAATTAACTTGCATGCATTTAGATCTGCCTACCTTGATGTCCATTCAGGTAAAAAAAAACAAAAATGGACATCCTTTTTTATTTTTGCATAGCTAAATGTGACATATCAGAGGTAGCCTGATGTAAATGGACACAAGTCCATTGTGTATGCAGACACAAACTGAATGGGCGCGGATGTCAAAACACTGACATCTCCTCCATTCAGCTCCAGTTTCACACACCTGAGCTCATCCCTGCTATTTATTTGTCAAAAAAGTTCTAAAATAAGACAGCTCTGCTGCTTTATAATATTATCAAAAGTTTAGAATAATAATGGTTATTAAAGGTTCACCTTTTGGAACATGTTACATGTTCCAGCTCCTGCCACCACTCCCCCAGATCACCCCCCCCAAAGACAGGGGTGGGGTTGTGGGTGGGGTCGAGGGGGGGCCCTGTCAGGTAGCCTGTATGGGACCCCATTATTTCTAACAGCGGCCCTGTTCCCAGCCATTAACCTTTACATCCTCAAAGGAAGGTATGTCCACGCATAAAGTAGTTGCTGCACATTACTGTTGGAAATCTGGAAATGGCATAACAGTCACATAGCGTTGACGTACATTCCGTAGTCACTTGACATCATGCAGTCAATCACATTTAGTGGACAGGCCGCAGTAATCAAATGTGTAAGCATATACAGCACCTTGGCAGCCATCTCCCTCTAACAGTCTCTCCTCCACCCCATTAGTACTCACAGGACTGTGGTAAGTGTAAGTACGTACACCTCTCCCGGGATCCTCATGGGAAGCAGCCTCATGCAGGGAACTCTTGGCCTGGCCTGAAAGCTCTTTTGCAATCTGCCCTAGCCCCAACCTCCATAAGGGACAGAAAGACTACAGACAGGTCTTCCCGAGTGCAGGCCTGCTGCCCTATCCAGGACCTATGCGTGCTGGCTACATTCAGGTGTGGGGTGTTTAGCTCCCATGACCCAAGTGCACTAATGCTCCTCCCAAACTTGCTAATATATGGGCACTGACCCACCCAAGACATCACTACAGGAGCGCTCTAGCTAAAAGGGAAGCTATCACTTGCTTATAACTTTCCTCTATACAGGTTATAATGGGAACAGAGCCATCTAGTGGCCAGCCAGCTAGCTGCATCTGCCTACAGACAGACTCATGGCCAGACCATAGGTCTCAATAACACAGGTTCAGATCCGGTTGATTTTGGATACCAACCGCTAGGGAGGTCACCAATCAACAACCCGCCCACTACCAAAGGACCTGTCACTTTACCAGGTACCACACCTAACAATTGGTTTCTATGTGTCTTGAACTTGTGCTTGGTTATTCATAGCAACTACAATCCTCCTGCTTGACTTGCCAGGTTAACTCTTCTGTAGTAGCTGAGCTTCATATCTCTTTGTGCTTTACAGACCCTGATTCTTCAGACTAGGCTTAGAACAGTTAATGTAACTTTACTGGAGAGATTTCGGCATTACAGTCCAATGTGAGCAAGTCCAATTCTTAACCCTAACTACAGTTATATGGCTGCCCGGGCATACCTCCAATGAGGCGATAGTCCATGCTGGTATTCTCGATGGCTTGGATGTCCTCCAGGAACCCCGGAACCATCAGCGGACTGCAAGGCGCAACTGTCCCAGTACCACAAGCTAAGAGCAGGAAAAGAACAAACCAAAAAGCCCCTGGACTCCAGCCTCTCCCTTTTTATACCACAGGTGGGCTGGCTGGCACCAAAAAGCCTGGGAACTGAAAACACATAACTTAACCCTCACCTCCCCTCACACCCAGTCTGGACAAGCCGCTAACTCACTAAACCAGTATAATCACAACCTGCTTAGAGAGGTAAATTGTTTTTACACATCAAATGGCCCAGAATAGTTTTTTTCCCAGAGTTCAACTCTAAGGATGGGTCCACACTATTGCGAATTGGATGCGGCCTTCTCCGCATCCAATTTGCACGTCAGGAGACTGTGACCGGCTTTCTATGGAGCCGGTTCACACATCTCCGGAGCGGCTCCAGTGCGAATTGCACAGGAGTCCTGTGCGTCTTTCTGGTCTGTTTCAGGTCTGAATTCAGCCAAAATTTGGGCTGAAATTTGACCTAAAACAGTGAACGGGGACTAGGGTTGCCACATCATCCCTTTAATCCAGGACACATATGAATTGCACAGGTTCTGAGGCTAATTTAATGCAGATAAGGCACCATGTGAGTTTAATTACCACCTTAATCAGCCACAGAACCCGTGTAATTCATATGTGTCCTGGATTAAAGGGATGATGTGGCAACTCTAACGGGGATGCACCGGACCCCTGCTGGGAGCAGTGTGAACCCAGCCTAACTGAAGTACCTTTCTGATAAACAACTCACCTTTACATCATATTTTGCCACTCCATAGCTGTTTTTTAGTAATGTATAATAAATTATCCCACTTCAATCAGCTTGAACATATTTAAAGCTCCTAAAGCTTCATATCAAGCAATCATGTGCAAACTAAACTTTTTTAATTCCTCTTGGTATGCAGTAGCTGCACTATGATCAATCACATAAAAATAAATCCCAAGTAATGTATCAGTAAATTAATCAAGGCTGTCCATATTGGAGATAATTGATTAAAGCCTCGTACACATGCACAGATTTGTTGGCCAACCGAATGTCCAACATTTGTCCAAATTGGCTGTTGGTGGTTGTGTCTAGTGTAGGGTTGCCACCTCATCCCTTTAAACCCGAACACATATGAATTACACAGGCTCTGAGGCTAATATAATGGAGATAAGGCACCAAGTGAGTTTAATTACCACCTTAATCAGACACAGAACCTGTGTAATTAATATGTGTTTGTGTTTAAAGGGATGAGGTGGCAACTCTAGTCTAGTGTACTGATGGTAGTCAAGTAATTGTCCAACAAAGCTGAACGCAGTGACATGTTACGAGCGTATAACGAGGAAGTTCAGGTGCATGTGATTTGTGAATTACGAACACAGGTTACACAACCGAATACTTCCTGAATTCCGAGCATACAACTTTTTGTTGGCCAACTTCTGTACACACGAGCCAACAATCTGCCAATGCCTTGTTGGCCAACAAAAGTTTTCTAGTCTTGTCAGCCAACTTCTGTTGGATGACAATTGGAAATCGGCTGTCGAATCGTGCATACTAACAAGGGTTGCCACATCATCCCTTTAATCCAGGACACATATGAATTACACAGGTTTTGAGGCTAATTTAATGCAGATAAGGCACCAAGTGAGTTTAATTGCCCACTTAATCAGCCTCAGAACCTGTGTAATTAATATTTGTCCTGGATTAAAGGGATGATGTGGCAATCCTATTACTAACGATTATTGGCCAACATAGGGTTGCCACCTCATCCCTTTAAACCCGAACACATATGAATTACACAGGTTCTGAGGCTAATTTAATGCAGATGAGGCACCAAGTGAGTTTAATTACCACCTTAATCAGCCATAGAACCTGAGTAATTCATATGTGTTCAGTTTTAAAGGGATGAGGTGGCAACCCTAGGCCAACAGGATGTTGGGCGACCGTTGTTGGCTGATAATCGGACCGCGTGTACGGGCCGTAAGAGTTGCAGGTGTAATCTATGTAAGGTAATTTAATTAACAGTAAATTTTAGAGCACATTTGTTTCACTTATTAATATGTTTAAAGGCGGACTGCTGTTTTCCTCCTTTTTTCTTGCATTTTTTTTTTTTTTTTGTTGATTTTTTTTAATGTTGTTGATCTCTTGCAGCCTCGTTGCAGCCAGTTTCTGCCTACATGCATGTTCTGTCAATGCAAATTTCTTGATTTTGATTTGATAGCAGAACATGACTGCACATGGAACATCAGCACAGATACTTGAATTACAAGTGGCAGGGTAATAATGCAGGAGAGAAACAGGGAGACATGGTCAGAATGTTGTCACTCCATAACAGATAATGCAAGTTAAAAGATTTGATTGTAAAAATGAATATGTTAAAGATTAAGGCCTCATACACATGGGCGTTTTTTGCAGCCAAGTTTTGTAGGGTTTTTTTTTTACAGCTCTTCATGCTAGTCAATGGCCCCTTAAAAATGCTGATGTTTTTGAGCTGTAGATGGCATCGGCGTTAGTGAGCTGAAAGTAGAACCCACGGCCAGCGCAGCCCGAGGCTGTAACGTTTTGGCGTTTTTGACGCAGATGCCACAAAATGCTCACTAACGCTGTACCGACGTTAACTGGCGTTTTCAAGTTAAAAAATAGCAGAGGAATGTTTTTTTTTTAAAAAAAAACACCTATTGAAACCGACGCTCACTAACACACATTAACGCTCACTAACGCCGATGCAAAACGCCGGAAAAAAAACGCTGATTTTTCCCTGACGTCGGGCCTGAAATTTTTCTTATATAACCTATGCGTCATGCTTTAAGACATAGGCTTTCGCAGCATTTAGTGGCAAGAGAGTTTAGAGGTAGGAAAAAAAAAACACTGCCAGTGCCTCCAGGAGCAGCAGAGTTTTATAAGAAAAACGCTTGATGCTGCTAAACGTGTCTAAATGCTAGGCGTGTTTAGCACTTCAGCTTTTATTCATTTCAATAGCCAGAATAAGTTAAAATTATGGCAAATAAAATAAATAAACGTTCAAACACCAAATGCTGCTGAACTTGTTTGAAATAATGCAGCTTAGATGAGTTTTTAACACTGATTTTACTCCTGTCAGGAGAAACAGCATTTTTCAATAAACCAGCGTGCATGAGGCCTAAATGAGGTTTTCAACAAGATTGCGATCTACCAGTAGATCGTTGGCAGGTGACTGGTAGATCTCGGTCTGGGCTTCCTGACTTGTCATCTCAGAACATCAGAGTGCAATGCAGAGGGACTACTTGTAAAGTTGGAGCTGTAGTTGGGAGCAAGAGCCACATAAGCATAAGCTCCTGTCCAATGCGGAGTGATATCAATTGCACTCCACCTCTTATCCTGGCTAGGGGTCTCCAGAGTGGTGCCAGCAGCAGGAAAGAAGAGATCTTCAGGAAAGTGTGATGCAATACACTGGGCATAATAGAATAGGGCGGCTTTTACACTGATGTGCTGCTGTTTACCCACACCACGGGTGCAGTGCAGTGTACCTGCAGCTTTCCTGTGGGTTTGCTGTGCTTAGCGGGTTTGGTGCACTTTCTGAAAGCGCACCAAAACTCCAGAGTTTATTTGCGCTTTCAGAAACTGCACCGCATCTGCATGATAAAATAGAAGTCAATGGCAATACGCAGCTTACCCAGGAAAGTCACAGATGCACTCTGCTGCACAGGTAAACTGCAGCACATCAGTGCGAAAGCAGCCTTATAGGGGACTCAGAACAATAAGGGTTCATTTACATTTGCAGTTTGGGGGGTGGTAAAACCCCATAGTTAAGTGTTTTTACCACCCCCACCCCAACCGTACCCTCTTTAGCTGCAGTGGCCAGAGGTCTACATGTTGCAGCCGCAGCAGGAGTTATGCGCCCTGTCATGGTTGGTGGGTGTAGCGGGGGTGGTGCTCCTGGCTCCTCCTCTTCTCAAGTGCCCCCATGTAGAGTCACATTTTATGGGGGCACTCATGTGGGCACACTCCCAAGTCCTGCTGCTGCGTCCCTTGACACAGACCCCTGGCTCCCGTGTCACTGAATTTAATTGACAGCACTGGGATCCAATGGCTCCTACTGCTATCAATTTATCCAATGAGGACCCGAGACAGCGGCTGGAGCAGCGGTGCTTGCCCCGTCACTGAAACGATTGGGTTCAGGTAAGTATTAGGGGGGCTCTGAGGGGCTGCTGCACAACAAAAGGTTTTTCACCTTAACTGCCGACCAGCCACCGCAGTTATACCATAGGTGTATGTCAGGCTTGTATACAGCTTTCTGTCCCATTGGCCAGCGGGGGAGTCAATCAGCGGGTCCGGCCGCCCACAATCGTTCCCCGCAGAGACAGAACGGGGATCTGCTTCTGTAAACAAGGCAGAGCTCCATTCTGTCAGGGGATGACACACAGATCCTGTCTTTCTGTTATGCAAGAAGATGGGTCTGTGTGTTGTGTGTAAGTCCTTTTCCCATACAGCTAGTAAACACACAGAGGGAACACAGTTAACCCCTTGATTGCCCCTGATGTTAACCCCTTCCCTGCCAGTGCCATAAGTACAATGTCAGTGCATATTTTTAGCACTGATCACTGTAATAATGTCACTGGTTCCCAAAAAAGTATCAAAAGTGTAAGTTAGGCATCCAATCTGTCCGCCGCAATGTAGCAGTCCCACTAAAAATGCAGATCACCGCCATTAATAGTAAAAAAAATAAAATAATAAAAATACCATAAATCTATTCCCTATTTTGTAGATTCTATAACTTTTGCGCAATCCAATCAATATACGCTTATTGGGGTTTTTTTTTTACCAAAAATATGTAAAAGAATACATATTGGCCTAAACTGATGAAGAAACTGGATTTATAAAAAAAAACGATTGGGTGTTTTATAGCAGAAAATATTGTTTTTCTTTTTCTCCAAATTGTCGGAAAAAAAGGACATCAATTTTATTTGGATACAGCGTCGCACGCCCGCACAATTGTCGGTTGAAGTAACGCAGTACCGTATCGCAAAAAATGGCCTGGTCATTAAGGGGGTAAATCCTTCCAGGGTTGAAGTGGTTAATGCATAGAATGCGTTAGGCCCCTTTCACACGGACCTTACGTTCAGGTTCACCTGTCCGTTTTTTCAGGCGGACCTGAACGGATGCCCCATTCTCCTCAATGGAGCAATGGAGACATGTCGGCTGACACCATTCGCTCTCTGTTCCACTCCAGACCCGTAAAGTCTGTCGGATGGAAAGTCTATTTTTCCATCAGTCTGGGGATCGGATAGGATGATAGACGGTCTGTTGTCATCCGATTTCCCATAGAGGAGAGCGGCACTCTGGCAGATCTGTCTCCGCACAGTGAGCGGATACGGATCTGTCAACTGCCGGCTCAGTGACGATCCCCGCTGAGCAAAAACGGGCCTCGCACACGGACACGTCTGTGTGAAAGGGGCCTTAAAGTGGTAGTAAACCCTCCTATCATTTTCAGCCAAGGAAGCTGCCATCTTGGCCTCTGTTTAATCTACAACTGCCATGATGCTGCACATGTGATCAGCTATGACACCAGCCATTGGATGGTTTGACAGTTTGGTTTAGAGCACAACCAATGGGAGTGTTACATTTCCGGCACGTGCCGGAAATGTGACTGGTTTTTAACCTGTTAAATGCATGGGTTTACTACCGCTTTAAGGTGAAAAACCATGAGGGTTTTCAACTCCTTTAACAATTACACACAAGTGTAGGAATTCAAACAAGAGATGGGCGTGGCCGTGCCAGCCTCAACAATTGTAGGTGATTGGCACAGACACAGCACCCCTCCTTTTTGAAACCCAATGAGCTTTAAGCAGAGTAAGCACACCCAGAGCACATTATTCTAGCTGTCTGCTTCAAAGATCAAATCATTTACTAATCGGCCTGCAAGCTCGAGAAAATAATATATTTAGAGAAGCAGCTATCTCTGCCATTAAACGAACTATAGAATAATTTATGTCCACACTGGAATTTAATCATAAAACTATTGTTAAAAAAAAAAAAGAATAACATACAGTTAAAAAAAAAAAAAAAAAACTTTATCTATAGAAGAAATCATAGCATGGGTTTGAGTGAATAGAAAAAGCGCAGGCATAAAACACACAATTTCTGTAAGACTCTATAACTGACATTGCGGATACAGAAAAGAATACAATCCCATTCCAAGACCAGAACTAGATGGAAGCTTACAGAATACTAATTGATGCATTCTTCTTAATCTTCCAGCAAAAGCAAGTAACAGCAGGGAGTCAGCGGTTGCACTAATAGAGGGGCTGCTTGTTATAAATTGAGATGACATGCTTGCTTGTTAATTTACTGGGATGGAAAGTCTTTCACAGACCCAGCCAGAGCTGTGCAGAAAAATCATCACAAGTGATCCATATATCATTCCAGTCACAAAGATGTTAGACTGTATCCATCTAAATGAATGCAGCTCGCCTTGTCTCCATGCATTAGCTATGGGCTTCACTATGGAATGTCTTTGAGTCTTTAATTTGGTGACAATAAATGAAAAGCAATCCACAAGTCAGCAAACACCCAAACAAAGAAGTCAATGCCCTGTCTATATATGACTTGTGCTGTGCAGTTTCCTTTGGCATTTATACTGGGTAGATTGTGACAGGTGGCTGGAGCATCCTTACCTGTCAGTGAGCTCTTCCTAAGGTTTCCAGCTGGCTCTCTTCTGCATTCTTCTTGCAGATTGCTATGCATACAGCTGGCAGACAGCACAGGCAGGTTCTTCGCTGTCACGTGGCTTTTTCAAGCCAACCAACACAATGGGCTTTACTTTACTACAGTTAACACCTGCAGTGCCACATGGCATTTTACACATCACACAAGCGCACAATGCATCATGCACTTTAATATAGTCATCTCCAATGACCTTTTATTGCTGAAAATGTGCATCTAAGCTAGTGACTAGTGGAATGAAGAGTTAAAGTCTACTGTAATCATATCATGGCACATGTCTTACATTTTATCAGTTACTTTTTATATTTGGAAGAATTATGTATTCATTTATTGTGATCAGGACTGAAAAAAAAACCCAGTTCAGCCCAGAACCATTTCCTTGGCTTGATGTCTTTTTTTTTTTTTACATTTTGGAGATGGTGTTGGTTTTGTGCCCCATAAGGCTGGGTTCACACTTGTCCAACAAACGGACTGACTTTGTGAGCACAAGTCGCATGACGGCACCAAATCAATGTTTCCCTATGAGAGCCGTTTTAACTGGTCTGACACAAGTCGGTCCGACCTTGAAAAAGGTTCATGTACTACTTTAGTCCTACTTCAGCCCATCATTGAAGTAGGATCAAAGTCAGATCCTTGTTCTAACCATCCGACATGTAGCATCCGACTTGGTGATTACAGCAGCAGTAAAAGGAATTTATCTCACACTGGGACTGTTTTGATTGGTCAAAGGACAAGTCACTATCTCAAAGTCAGAGCAAAATCTTATCTTGTTCATTCAAGTCGGATGGAAGTAGGACCAAAGTAGGACCAATGTTGCAGGGCAAAGCAGGATCAAAAGTCTGACCGTTATTGTGTCGGATAGTATGAACCCAGCCTTAATCTGAAGTGAACTTGTCTGTTAAGCCCCATACACACGGTCCGAAAATCGTCTGGTTTTTTTTGCATACTACTCTCAGATCGAATCGGAAGAGTTTACTAAAGTTACGAAAATTCTCGTACGACAGAATAAAAAAACAGAAGTGATGTGATGTGTTGTAGTTTATTTGTATTGTATATTCGGACAACAGCTGTACTGATTAAACGAAAATCGTACGATCAGGTATCATACAATCAAAATTTTCATGCGTGTCCAATTGGATATTATCGGATGAACTGGCATGATCGGCTCTCGCAAGCTGTGTACTAACGAACCGTTTATCGTACGATCGCATTGCAAGCGGTATTTTTCAGCCGATTTTTGGATCATGTGTACGGGCCATTAAGCCTCGTACTCAAGGTCCGCTTTTCGGACAACAGAACCTCAGTTTTTTGTTGGATGCTTGTCTCATGTTGAAAGTGAACCGAATTCCATCTTCGGACAACAGAACAATCAACCCTGAAATTTCTCTTCGCAGCACATGCGGATGCACAATTGGTGGACTGTATGACTATATATTAGACTTTTTTTATGTGATAGCTATGTATATTTGATTACACACATGTCCCTCATATGAGTGACAACTTCTTTTATATGATGAGAATCAATAAATTGTTATATTAAAAAAAAAATTTGCATGGTGTCCCATCAAGGGGGTATAACCATACGAAAATTTTCATACGACTGAACTCAACGTCAGAAGTGACGTAATGTTTTGAATAGTTTTGTACCTTTTTTTAGTTTCTGAGCATACGTAGTCTCAGTTGTACAATTTGTTTCGTACGAAAACCGGAATGAAAATTGGACTTGCGTTGTCGTAGGACACAAATTTTCTAGTTTGCACATCCAGCTTTTGTCTGACGAAAAATCAAAATCGGCTGTCGAAAGAAGCATACTAACAGTAAGATTTTCAGACGACAGGCCGTCGAACGAAAATTCCCATCCGAAATTTGCATCGTGTGTACGGGCCTTTAGGCTGCCATTGCTGACTACAAGTAGTCAAATCAGGATAATAGTAGGTTTACAATTGTGCAGATTACACAGAAGAAAATGCAATTCTCTGCAAGAACAAACAGAAAACAATAAAGACAAAATCATGTAAATCTTAGTGGCTTTGCTGTTCTTAGCTGTGTTCAAAATTGTCAGACACAGATCAGCCCACTGTTGCAGCCTCCCATACAGTGACCAGCTACTTGTAGCCAATTGATCACTTGGGACAACATTTTCCAGGGACAGTCCTTTAATGCCTGGGATTGTTCCCAGAAATTGGGTACCATGATATCTCTGCCCTGTTTTGGTGGAACAATTATGTATGGAATGCGCAGTAGAAAAAAGGAATGCTCAAACACACATTATATTACCAAAAGTATTGGGACGCCTGCCTTTACATGCACATGAACTTTAATGGCACCCCAGTCTTAGTCTGTAGGGTTCAATATTGAGTTTGCCCACCCTTTGCAGCTATAACCGATTCAACCCTTCGGGGAAGGCTGTCTACAAGGTTTAGGGGTGTGTTTATCTGAATGTTTGACTATTCTTCCAGAAGCCCAATTTTCGCTCTAATTCATCCCAAAGGTGTTATATCGGGTTGAGGTCAGGATTCTGTGCAGGCCAGTCAAGTTCCTTCACCCCAAACTCTCTCATCCATGTCTTTATGGACCTTGCTTTGTGCACTGGTGCGCAGTCATGTTGGAACAGGAAGGGCCATCCCCAAATTGTTCCCATAAAGTTGGGAGCATAAAATTGTCCAAACTTTCTTGGTGTGCTGATGCCTTAAGAGTTCCCTTTCCTGGAACTAAGGGGTCAAACCCAACCAAAGTGCACAAAGCAGGGTCCATAAAGACATGGATGAATAAGTTTGGGGTGGAAGAACTTGACTGGCCTGCACAGAGTGCTGATCCCAACCCGATAGAACACCTTCGGGATGAATTAGAGCAGAGACTGCGAGCCAGGTCGTCTCATCCACATCAATGCCTGACAAATGTGCTTCTGGAAGAATGGTCAAACATTCCCATAGATTCACTCCTAAACCTTGTAGACAGCTTTCTCAGAAGAATTTAAGGTGTTATAGCTGCAAAGGATGGGCCAGTACAATATTGAACCCTATGGACTAAGACTGGGATGCCATTAAAGTTCATGTGCGTTTAAAGGCAGATATCCCAATACTTTTGGTAATATATTGTATTTTGATCAATACATTTGGTGGTAAACAGTCTTACTGATTTGAGATATAATTTTCCATAATAAGGCATCATTAAATCTTAATTTCATTGTTAATAGCAGAGACCATGACAGGATGCTAACTGACCTCTGTGGCAACCTCCTACTTACCTGCCCACCATAATACCCTTGGGTATACCCTGGACTGACATGTGTAAGAGGTGCTTCCCTTTAATGCATAGTTTCTCTCTCCCTGAGCATGTTGTCCTTTCTACATAGGATCTGGGGGAAAAGCTGTACCAGGATTCATGTTTACAGAGAGCAGTCATGAAGAAGGTATGGTGTGGGAGAACTCCCCCTTTTAGGGGGAGAATAGACCATGAGGCATAAGGCCTGAAGTAGATGCATTTTATGAACTTTTGTGGGCATCCTCTCTTGAGTACAGTTGGTTGGACATTTCTACCTCGTTTAAGATCAGTCTCTAGATGTTTTGCCATATTATGTGGTCTCATGATTTCCAATTATTTGGGACTGTATTGTACACAATGCAGTCAAATGCTTTTACGTTATTTTAAATACTGTTCAGTATAGTTTTATAAAAGTCACTGCACTGCCTCTTTACCGACTATGGATGCAAGTACGTAAGAAAAAGTGGCATTACTTCGGAAAATGCCTTGGGCCTCTTGGAGGTGAGAGTAGCAAAGCCTATATCTAGGGAATGTATGGAGCGGCTAGCTTGGATTACGAACCTGTGGTGGTCTGGAGACAGTAGTTTTCTTATTGGAGTGGCTCGTTAGGTTTCATGGATGCACTTACTAAGATGATTGGGCTACTGCAATGTATGGTGCAGGGCTAGCTAGGGACCAGACCTGGAACCACCAAAAGGTAAGGTCGTGCAACATGGATAGGTGCTAGGAACCTGTGACTGTAATAGAGCTAGTGGGATGGGGTTGGGCCCTGTGTTGTACTTATGCACCAATGATGCAGATTTTACTGTGGGCCACTGTCTAGGGGAACTTGACCATGACTGCTAAGGAGAACTACATGTGGATACAGGATCCTCCTGTTTGGGAGTGTAAAGACCTTCCCTCTTAAGGCCCGTACACACGATACAATGGTTGTACAACAATGGTCGTACAAGAGCTTGTTGACTATCCGATCGTTAGTACGCGTGATTACAACAGCCGACGTGCGACGGTCGTACAACAGAAGTTGGATGAGCAGACTAGAAAACTTTTGTTGTACAAAAAGACGTCGTACAACTGTTGACTCGTGTGTACAGAGAAGTTGGGCCAACAAAGATGTACGTGCAAAACACGCATGCTCAGAAGTCAGGAACGGCTGGACGCGTCCGTTTGTGTAAACCTACATTCCTAATTCACAAATCACATGTACCTGAAATTCCTCTTTATACGCTCTCAACACGTCAATACTTTTGGCTTGTTGAAGCTTTGTTGTACAATTACTTGACTCATGTCAGTACGCTAGACGCAACAGCCGATTTTGGGCAAAAGTTGAACGTGCGGTTCTATAACCGTCGCACCGTGGGTACGAGGCATTACACTTACAAACATAGAGCACAACAGTTCCTCATTTTGTAGTTGTCTGTCTGTAGGGAGGGGGCCAGAGGGCTTCAAACTTTAACACTTCTGGTGAGTAGTGGGGGAGGAGAGGTGTACCGGGTGTAGAGATACGCAGTACTAGAAGATGTCTGTAGGGGGTGCAGAGGTAAGAATTGGTGGAAGTGGGGTGCAGTGGTGAAAGAAAGGAAAATAAAATGAAGGCTATAAGCCAACCATGTTGCAAGGTGAACATTGAAAAACTAAAACAAATGGAAAGACTTTACAGGAAGGCAGTGGTCATTAAAAATATATAAAAAGCATATCAGACTCAGTATAGCTTTAGAGATTACAGTGCAACCTTTTTCTACTTAACCCTAATAGTAATATACATTTAAATTACCTTTAATCCTGACTTGCTGGCTAATGTAGACTTTTAAATATGAACAAATTATTGATAGCAATCTGCAGCCTGTTATTTCTCTCCTAGTAATCTATGTCATAACATAGCACCGAAGGCTTATTCGCACCATTACCTGCAGATATGAGACAATCATGTCTATTGACTGAAGCCTCTTACACGGGTCCTTGTTAGAAGTGGATGAGTCATTCGTCATCACAGCACCAGCAATGTGATTGTTACAGAAACTTCATGACTCCAGTGCTATTAGTTGTTATATAATGTCAGAATGTGAGCGTCATACTGCAAATTTGCAACTAAATTTCAATGTGTATATTTTGGCTGTAGCATTTTTTTATAATAATGAGTAACATCCAAAGTGTAAGAAAAAAGTACACTTTTATTTGTAAAGCACATCTAAGACCCCTTTCACACTGAGGCACGTAAATAACTCATAGAACGTCAGGCGCTTTTGCGGCGCTTTTTAGGCACTACCAGTGCACTTTTTTTAAGGTCACGTGACAACATGACCAGTTTGCGTCGCTTTCTAATCACTTTTCGTGTGCTTTTCAGACACTTTTGCAGAGATTCCTATTCATTTCAATGGAGAGGAGCGTTTTTTTAGGCTTTTTTTATGCGCTCCAAACATGCTCCAAAGATATTGTTGGCAGGACACTTTTTTTAGCACACCGCCCCAATGTGAAAGCATCCATGAAAATGAATGGGAAACAGTTTTCAGGAGCTATTTTTACCACAAAAGCGCCTGAAAAGTGCCTCAGTGTGAAAGGAGTCTAAAAGAAATTCCAAGATATACAGTATGTCGCAAAAGTGAGTACACCCCTCACATTTTTGTAAATATTTTATTCTATCATTTTACGTGACAACACTTTTATTGCCAGCGGTTTAGACAATAATGGCTGTGTGTTGAGTTATTTTGAGGGGACAGCAAATTTACACTGTTATACAAGCTGTACACTCACTACTTTACATTGTAGCAAAGTGTCATTTCTTCAGTGTTGTCACATGAAAAGATATAATAAAATATTTACAAAAATGTGAGGGGAGTACTCACTTTCCGGTGTAGCACAGGAACCACAGCACAGCCACACTACATAGGAACATTATAAGCAGGGGTAGGCAACCGGTAGACCTCCAGCTGTTGTGGAAATACATTTCCCATGAGGCATTGCAAGGCTGGCAGTTATAATTACTCCCAGAGGCATGATGGTACTTGTAGTTCTGCAACAGCTGGAGGGCCCCAGGTTGCCTACCCCTGATTATAAGTAGCATACCCCAACAAGCTGTTCGATTGTGAAATTACTTTAGTACATGTAACATTTAAGGAACAGGCAGAGCACAAACAGAAGCTGAATTTGTGTAGACACATATCTCTTTAAAGTGGTTGTAAACCCTTTACAACCACTTTTACCTACAGGTAAGCCTATAATAAGGATTATCTGTAGGTACCATGATTATCTCCTAAACCGTGCAGGTTTAAATAAAAATAAAAAATAATAAAAAAAATAACCCCTGCAAGAGAAAGGCATACTAGCTCATTATGCCTTTCTCTTGCAGGGTTTTTTTTTTTTATTATGTTATATTTTTACGGTTTACAACCTCTTTAAAGCTGTAGTAAACCCATCCATTTAACAGTTTAAAAACCAGTTATATTTCCGGCAAGTGCCGGAAATGTAACACTCCCATTGGTTGTGCTTTAAACCAAACTGTCAAACCATCCAATGGCTGGTGTCATAGCTGATCACATGTGCAGCATCATGGCAGTTGTAGATTAAACAGAGGCCAAGATGGCAGCTTCCTTGGCTGAAAATGATAGAAGGGTTTACTACCACTTTAACATAGTTTGAGAGCTGTTCAGAATTAAAGTGGAATTATGAGAAAAATATAAAATTTGACATGTATGCTTCAGCTGTGTATGGGTCAGTTGCCTCTGTTGGTTACATGAAGTAAACGTGTGAATAAATCTCATGGAACCTTTCCCTTCTAGGGACAATGCCATGACCCCTTGAGATAGGAGCTGTGCCAGAACAAAATGGGGGTCCACCAATCTTTGCAGGGACAGCAGCAAGTTGTCTACCCCTTGCCTTGGAAGTAAAATACAGGAAGGCTTCATGCACATTGGACGTTTATAACGCTGCTGTTAGGGGCAAAAAAAATTCTGCCTCTAAACTCCCCTGCATTTAAGCCTATATGTTCATGCACACCTAAGCATTACAGGAACTTAGAGACAGGGGGGTTTAGAAACAGAACCCCAATGCCAGCGCTTTCAGGAGCAGCAGCATTTTGGCAGAGAAAAAATGCTTGATGCATGTGAACACATGTAAACACACATTAACCCTAGGCGCATTTAACATTTGAGCATCAATTCATTTCAAAGGACAGATTAAAATATTATGATTATTTTATGATCAATTAAATTAATTAACGCCCAAGCACTCAAGCGTTTGCAAGTGTCAAGCATTTTTCTGCCAAACACTGCTGCCAGTAGGCCAGGAGATGGCCAGATGTCCAGTGTGCATGAGGCCTAAGAGAGGAGAGTTGAAGAGACACAGACCCATTTTTTTTCTGAGCAAAGATAAAAAAAGATAAAAGACTTGCTCTTTTTTGTTTCTTCCATGTACTGTATATTCCAAAGTTTCACTAGTACAGGCAATGTACAGTGAATTTTAGAAATCAAAGAGATTTTAAAAATTATCTTTCCCATCTGAGACAAACCAGAGGACAATACATGCAACAAAACCAGGAATGTTTCATCCGGCGCTGCTTCATTCAAGGCCATTGGTATTTTATTCAAACTACTAGTATGTTGGGATTACTATATCGCTTGAGCATATGTAATGACTACTCTATTGTCTCCTGCATTTTTTTGTCTAGTTTCTACAGGAATCGTGCCAACTTAGATGTACACAAAGGTTATGCCAGCCTGAATGAACCACGGTTTGACCTGGATTTTCCTAATTTGCATGCACTCAGATTAGTGATCGAGTTTTAAACATTTTACACTTTGTGCTTTGGCACTCTTCTCGATTACTGCTGCCCTTGATAATGACCTATGGATTGTAATGCAGTACAGACCCAATGACTAAACAGGTTGAGCTACTACCGTATATACTCGAGTATAAGCCGTCTCGAATATAAGCCGAGGCACCTAATTTTACCACAAAAAACTGGGAAAAGTTATTGACCCGAGTATAAGCCTAGGGTGGGAAATGCAGCAGCCAGAACACAGGGACAGGGAGCCAGGACACAGAGACTGTAGCCAGAACACAGGTACTGTAGCCAGGACACATTGATTTTATCCAGGACACAGAGACTGTAGCCAGAACACAGGTATTGTAGCCAGGACACATGGATTTTATCCAGGACACAGAGACTGTAGCCAGAACACAGGTATTGTAGCCAGGACACAGTGATTTTAGCCAGGACACAGAGACTGTAGACAGAACACAGGTATTGTAGCCAGGACACAGGGATTTTAGCCAGGACACAGACTGTAGCCAGAACACATAAGGGATGAGTAAGGTAGATTCACATTAAACAGAGCTGTGCTGCTTCTAAGAGCCGTTCTGTGCTTGTAACTGTGACTAATCACATTGGAATGCAGAGAATGCTGAGAGAGAGCTGCAGCTCTTCACGGAGATCAGGAGGTGGGCGGGACTGAACAGCTAACATCAGCTTGTCCCGCCCACCTCCCGACATCAAGCTGAGAATCTGACACCTCTCTCAGCATTCTCTACATTCCAATATGTTTAATCACACTTACAAGCACAGAACGGCTCTTAGAAGCAGCCTGACTCTGTTTAATGTGAATCTACTCATCGCCCACAGACACTGACTCGAGTATAAGCCGAGGGGGGTCTTTTTCAGCACAAAAAATGTGCTGAAAGACTCGGCTTATACTCGAGTATATATGGTATGTACTTAGCAACTTGGATGTCACATATTATAAGTCTTTAAAACAACAAAGTGGCTTGGCACACTGTTGCTATTTCTTGTGCAATTTTAAGAATGTTACATAGAAAGCTGAAGTTTAAGGTCACATAACTTTATCTCAGTATATCAAGGACCAGATACCTTCCTGCCAAGTGTCTTGTGCTGTTTTGTACCAGGGTGGGATCTAGCCTGTGTGATGTGGGGGTGCAATAAAAAAAATTCAGGGAGCAGAGGATGGTGGGAGGTCAGCAGTACAGTGCACAATGGGTCAGCAGGGCAGTGCACAGTGGGTCAACAGGGCACAGGATGGGGGCAGCAAGGCAGTGTACAGGGGTTTAACATGGCAATGTACAGGGGGTCAGCAGGGCAGTGTATAGGATGTCAGCAGGGCAAAGGATGGGAGGTCATCAGGGGAATGTAGAGGAATTGGTAGGGCGGTGTACAGGGGGTCAGTAGGGCGGGGGGGCAGGGGTCTGCAGGATGGAGGACAGGAGTCACTGCTGGCAGGGCAGAGCACAGAGTCACCGCTGGCAGTACAGAGAACAGGGGTCAATTGGCAATTCTCCTTATCCCATCCCTGCACTGCACACCGCCTGAACACAAGCAGCAGAGCTCCTTCTCCCCACACAGCACATACAGTAGTTGAGATCACATTCCCTTATACACAGCCACAATCTACACAGTCTGTCAAGGAATTTCACAGGTCAGAACAGCAACACAGTAGCCAGCTACACACTGTGCAGATCATGGCTGTGTAAGGTAATGCAATCTCAGCTATGTGCTGTTTCGGGAGGCGAAGCTCTGCTGCCTGTGTCCAGGCTTTGTGCACAGCAGGGATGAAAGAAGGAGCTCAGAGGCCAGAGGACTTTGGGGGGTTGCAGCCCACCCCAGCACCCCCCTAGATCCGGCCATGTACTGTCCTATCCCAGTTCATTGTTTAAGGTTAGCACCTACAAATGATGACTAGAAGACCAAGGCAAGATGTTACCCCACCCTATTAACAGTTCAGTTTCAGCTGCTGTCACGCCTTGCCCAGGGATCGATCCTGGGACCTGTGGTCTTGTGCTTGGTTCCTTACGGCCTTTGCCACAGAGTAACTACTATCTTTTGTGGAGTCTTGGGTATCTACTGCTTTCGGATGGTGACTCTGGCTCCACCCTGGGGCAAGCTGTAGGTAGTTAGTGATTAAGCTTGTATCGATCAAGCAAAACATGTCTACATTTTTCCTTGTATCTGTGGCTGTTCGTGAATAAACTGCAAGCTGTTGGAATTATTCTGTGGAGTGCCCCCAATCATATCATATTACTAACTTTGCTTGTTCCCGACTACGCCTTTGGATTATCCTCTTGTACTACGTTGACCGATTGTTGCCAAATTTTGCCTGTCTCTGGCACTGTCTCTAGTAAACCCCTTGGGTCACTGCCAGGATTTGCTACAGGACCGACATTGAGTCACCCTTGGCTCCCAACTACACTTTCTACTAACCCTGAGTCATTTATTTATTTGTTGTTCCTTGATTGGGTCTGTTTGCACTTACCATAGAGGTCCCTGAATTCTGGCTGCAGGACTGCAACTGTCCTCTACCTGATACCGGGATAACAAGACTGGAGTGACGGTTGGAGTTCCTGGCCGACCTAACAGGTGCATGGACATAGAATGGGTAAAACAGTAAAACAATGCAACTATTGCCCAAGTACAAACACATATTCACTTTGTATAGATAGTATAGATAAATAGACAAACACATAAATAGAATGAAGCAGGTGAAAAGTAGCCTTTGTGCTATTGTGATATCTTCCATGGTCAATAATATGCAATTAGATCTAATTATACTAGGATGGCGCCACTGAAAATATGTGCAAAACAAGGGAGTTATGCTGCCTACTTTCATGAGTGGGAATAATTCCCCATCAATTTAGTTAGGGTTGGGATAAGAAAGTTATGGCGCTTACTCATAAATATCACAAGTGCAGTGCATAATAAAGTGTCCAACAACAGTGTCCAATGGTTGAGCCTTCAAAAAGGAGGAAATAAGTGTCTTCAATACTAAAAGGAGGTAGGTATATTCTTCTGTATATTGGAGTGTGTTGGTGGAGCACTGTTGCTGATCCCCGTCACTTTTATCTATACACAAAACTAACTTGGATTGGATTTGCTTGTAATACTTGTTTGTATTATCGGACTTTTACATAATATTTTGTTATTGCACTTTATTATGCACTGCACTTGTGATCTTTATGAGTAAGCGCCATAACTTTCTTATCCCAACCCTAAATAATATGCAATTGTGGTATACAAGAACCAGTTTTCTTTCAGTCCAAATGGTGTCAAAGGAAATGGTAGAAACATTCTGCATCAATCAATGCCAATCAGTATGGAAGCAAAGGAAGTAGTGCCTGATGCCACTTGGCTATTACAAGCCAGGAGCATGGTAAGAGCATCATGAAGAATGCCTGTCTCTTCCCACCTGACACTTTAAATATGGCATTTAGTACAAGACCCCTAAGTCCCAGCTGCATACTCTACATACATTTTCTTTCCACCTGTGGGGTGAAATGTAAATACACAGAACACTATTCCACCAATAAAAATGTACCAATTCTGCAGGGGCATCAAAAATGAAAACCCGGCTGTTATGTACAGACAGGCAGGGTTAGGGTCTGGAACCTTTTATTAATAACAGCATGCATTAATGACAGTCAGCAGCATGACCTGTAGTAGGTAGGTAGAGTGCTGCCCCTGGGCCAAGAAATATGTTGGCTATGTAGAAATAAAGAGTATATAAAAAACCTATAAAATGGGATCATTTGTGAAGGTATCTCATGTCCATAAAACATTTTCTTTATTACTACTCAATGTAATGTGTTTGCTCAGTGTAGTAAATAATATTACAGAGTTACGCAACAATTATGAAATAGATAATTTAGGAAAATCTTGAAGCTGGATCTTGAACATGAGAACTTGTATTGAAGCATTGTTCTTTGATCACTCAATCCTCTCCAAGGAATCTGTATAGCTATGTGCCAAGTTTTTTTCTGTCTTCTAACCACAAGCTTATTTTTAGTCAATATATCTTTTGTGAACTACATCATATTGGCTGAGTTATTTAATTGAAATAACATTTAGTAAAATGTTTTGTAAAATGAATGCCAGACATGCATCCAAGAAAAACATAGTTGATATTGGAAGTGTTGGAGGATAGGAAAAAGTATGAGAAACAGTACATTCTGGGGAGAAAAAACAGGTGTTCTGTTCATTATATTATACCAGGGTTTTTTTTTTTTTTTTGAAAATCAGAATGGATTAATTTTCTCTGGAGAAAATAATGGATGCAGTAAAATAGTTTTTGTAATAACGATGAACAAAACAATCCAAATGGCCATGAGAATGGCGTAGTTTGTGGAGATTCGTAAGGGTCATCCAGTGATGTAATGTGATACAAAATGATGATTCTCACAAAGTTTTTTTGTTTTTCATTTGTGTGATTTTCAGAAGCCCGAGAGGAATCTCAGCTTATGGCATAATGTTAACATAAGTTGTTATGATTGTGAAAAACCTAGGGCACCCTTGGCCACACTTTAGAGAGGAAAGCCGTACCATTCACATAGAGCACAGTACACATGGGCATGTTGCATTGTGCAGTGGATGTGGCTAAACCCATTAACTACCAAGGACCTGTGTTATACATCATGGCTATATGCTTCGTCAGTAGCCAGTGACATGGAATACATTGGTCTTTATTTACTATAATACCTAGTCCGCAAATGGGGGAACAAATGGTCACAAGCGACTAAAATCCATAGAAAACAACTAAATCTAGACGGAAAAGGTATTCACTATAGCACGCAGGGATTACATAGTCGCAAAATCAAATTCAATATAGGTCACATAAATCAGTGACCGACTAAATCAGTGGTCATGGTAAAAGCACAGGAATTGCACATGGAAATAATGTTTAGAGCCTAATTTCATAGATTAAATGGTTCCTAAACATGTGGTATATTGCTTGGAAATGATCTGATTTACATTTTTTTTAAATATTATTGTGAAAGCAGAAATATGCTTAAAAGTCTTTGAAGAAATCCCTGTATTTCGAAATCTATACTGACACAACTGAGCATGCCCAAACTGAAAACTAGTGACAATCCTACTCTCATTTCGTTTTAGCCCCGTGCTATAGTGAATTCCGAAATGTGGGAATGCCAAACAAGCGTTCACGACTGTGAACTTGTGAGAGCTAGCAAGCTATGTATATATAGGAATACAAATGTCAACCATTGATTCTCATTGTATAACTGTTACTTTCCACAAAAACATACATTTTAATTTTGAGATGGACTTTTTAATTCAAAAAATAAATTGTTCTTGCTGGGTTTTTTATGTTGCTTCGTATTCCTTTTTTTTACAATGGTAGTAATGTGTAATGTTTTCATGTTTTTGGAACAGATATTTTATTAACATATTTGAGATAGATAGATAGATAGATAGATAGATAGATATTCTTTATGCATTCTCTGAAGTATATATATTTGTGTATATACTGCCATGTGCATTGTGTATGCCCAGGGACTTTGCCATTTGTGAAATATCTTTTGTTACACTGAGCATGTTCAGCCACTGCCATTTGAGCCATATCTCTGGATACACTGAGCATGCTCAGAGACCTAGCTGTTAAGTAAATGGTAGAGAATTCACTTGCTGCTCTCCGTCTCACAAAAATCTAAATCTTCACAAACTACACACAATACCATTGCTGAAAATTTAAAATGAGTAACAATTTTGTTTGTTGTTTAGTATTTCCAAATGATCATAATTTTCACCACAAAAATGTAATATGTGTACCAACATCATTAATCCAGATCAAAATGTAATTACCAAAATTCAGAGGGTAACACCACTATTCTACACTCATGCACCAATTAACACCAAATACCAAAGAATAAATCAAGAAACAAAACTCCTGCCTGATGTAATGCCACCACCTATAGGTAAATGCCTAAAGGGATGTAGTATTTAGGTGTAGGAGGGTTCCACCACCATTGCAAATCTTGCCATATGTGTTCCATGGGGAAGGTCAAGAAGCAGCTTTGTGAATTCCACAGCAGCACCAATTGCAGCCTCTTACCAAGCAAAAAGCCCCAAAATTAGAGATGGTCCTATAGCCTCATGCTGACAGTTATCAGCCATAACCAGCCTTGGAACCAGATGGCATATCACAGAAACAGGTAGGTCAATGGCACTCAGGACTTCCAGAGTACATCTGCATTGATAAACTTTTTGCACCCCAGGGACTTAGGGCTGTTTAACACCACAGAGATGGAGGCTCCATGCAGGTGGCAGCACAGTGGCTAACTGGTTAGCACTTCTTGCTGGGTCCCAAACATGACACTATCTGGTTAGAAGTTTTTATGCTCTTCCTCTGTTGTGGTGTTATAGCTCCTTTTTCACCAAGTATTATATTTCTGACGGGATTCAAATAATGGAAACAAAAGAAATTACATTATAAATAAAGCAAGTATGGGTTTTACGCCAAATCTATAACAGTTTTTTTTGGCCAGATATGGATTTATAAGTATGGTCTAATCCTGCATCCATATTTAAATGTTGGATGCTGATGACAAATGTGCTTGTCAACAATTTGTGTGAAGCAGCCCTCATAAAGTTGGCATTTCCTGTTTTGTACCCGCCACATGCCCAAAAACTTACAACTTTTGATGGGGGTGGGGTGGTGAGAGTTGTTATACCCTAAAATGTTTGACATGGTAATGCTCATCTTATTTTTGTCCCTGCTGTATACTATGAAATTTAAGGTGTGTCCAATTTAAGTGTTTCTTTAACCAGTACAGAACCGCGCTATAGCCGAAAGACGGCTACAGCGAGGCTCTGAAAATCCCGGAGGACGTCCTGCCTCGTGCGCGCTCCCCACGCGCACTCGCAGCCTGCAGCGGCGCGCTCTCGCGGCCACCACACGCTGCATGGGCGTGCCCGCGGGTCGGGCGGACCCGCCGATCACTTGTAGCAGCCTCAGAAGGGGGAACTGCCGATGTAAACACGGCGGTTCTCCGTTCTGTGAATGGCACATGACAGATATACTGATCCATGTCACTGGGATCAGTTAGATCTGTTATGTCCCGACCAGCCAATCCCCCCCCCCCCACAGTTAGAACACGCCCAGGGAACATAGTTAACCCCTTCACTGCCCCCTGCAGGTTAACCCCTTCACTGCCAACGACATTTATACAGTAATCAGTGGACATTTAAATTTCTGATCGCTGTATAAATGTCATTAGTCCCAAAAATGTGTCAAAAACGTCCGACATGTCTGCCCCAATATCGCAGTCCCGATAAAAATTGCAGATCGCCGCCATTACCAGTAAAAAAAAAATAGTAAAAACGCCATAAATCAATTCCCATAGTTTGTAGACGCAATTGCTTTTGCGCAAACCAATCAAAATACGCAGATTGCAATTTTTTTTACCAAAAATATGTAGAAGCATATATATTGGCCAAAACTGATGAATAATTTTCTTTTTTATATTTTTTTTTGGATATTTATTATAGCAAAAAAGTAAAAAATATTGTTCTTTTTTCAAAATCATCGCTCTTTGTTTGTTTATAGCGCAAAAAATGAAAACCGCAGAGGTGATCAAATACCACCAAAAGAAAGCTCTATTTGTGAGAAAAAAATGATAAAAATTTTGTTTGGGTACAACGTCGCACGACCGTGCAATTGTCATTCAAAATGTGACTGCGCTGAAAGCCTAAAATTGGTCTGGGCAGGAGGGGGTTTAAGTGCCCAGTAAGGAAGTGGTTAAGGCCTCATGCACACAGGACGTTTTTGACTGTTTTAGGCCTCATACACACGGGCTTATTAACAAAACAAGCTGTAACGTCGGAACCAACGTCAGGAAAAAATCGGTGTAAAAAACGCGATTTCGTTGGCGTTTTGCATCAGCGTTAATGCGCGTTAGTGAGTGTCAGCGCTACGTCACGTTTTGTTTAAAAAAACATTCCTCTGCTATTTTTTAACCTGACAATGCCCGTGCTAAACATGCCGGTTAATGTCGCTACGGCGTTAATGCGAGTTAGTGAGCGCTAGTGAGCGTTTTGCCGGCTCAGCTTCAAAAACACTCTAACGCTGCAGCTTCAGAACGCGCTGGCCGTGGGTTCTGCTTTCAGCTAACAAAGGCCGACGCTATCTACAGCTCAAAAATGTCAGCGTTTGTATGGGGCCATTGAATAAAATAGAGAGCTGCAAAAAATGATCAGAAACGCGGCTGTAAAAAATGTTGGCGTGTATGAGGCCTTACAGCAGCTGTTTTTAGCTGCAGACGTTTTTTTTCTACAGTCAATAAACGCCCCATCATGTTATCCTATTTGTTCATGCACACATGGCTGTTATCAACTGTTTGTCTGGGGTGTTTTGGAGCTGTAAAAAAAACCCAAGACCAGTGGGTTCTGAGAGATGCACAAAAACGCGGCTAAACGCTGGTCCCCAATGTTTTGGGACATTTTAAATCAATTGAGGAAGAAAAAAAAACAAAAAAACGCTGGCCCTTTAAAAACACGATAAAACACGCCGGTAAAATAACGCTAATAAAAGCTGAAAAAAAATCACTGATAAGCTACTGACATTTTTAGGATGTTTTTTAAGGTTCTGTGTGCATGAAGCCTCAAATTGTAAGCTCATTAGAGCAAGGGCTGTTCTAAACATATTGCAGTGCTGTGAAAAATATTGCGACATTAAATGCCAGTCAAATTTTTGGGAAAAAGTAAATGAATGTACAAAATAGTGTTCCTTTTGTCCAACTAAAATGTAGAATCGGTTTTAAAGACCCCTCAGAAAACAGAAAGGCCGCAAAAGAGCCGAAGAAAGAAGAGCCGAAGAGGGTAGAATAGCCAGAGAGGGGAGAAGAGCCGGAGCTGATTTAATAAAATATTTTAAAAAGCTGTGTAGTGTGATTTTTTTCAGGTGAATGGGTAGGGGGTACAATGAACCCCATACTCATTCACATAGGGTGGGGGTCCAGCATCTGGGAGCCCCCTTGTTAAAGGGGGCTTCCAGATTCTGAAAAGCCCCCGCCCGCAGACCCTGAAAACCAACGGCCAGGGTTGTCGGGAAGAGGCTCTTGTCCTCATCAAAATGGGGACAAGGTGCTTTGGGGTGGGGGTGCAGGGTCCCCCTGCCCCAAAGCACCCATACTCCTCATGTTGAGGGCATGCAGCCTGGTATGGTCCAGGAGGGGGGGGGCTCGCTCGTCCCCACCCCCTTTCCTGGCCTGCCAGGCTGCGTGCTCGGATAAGTGTCTGGTATGGATTTTGGGGGGAGCCCTATGCAGTTTTTTCGGCGTGGGGATTCCCCTTGAAATCCAAACCTAAGGATCTGGTACCTCTTGGGGGGGAACCCCACACAATTTTTTTTTTAAATTTGTGCGGAAGTTCCCCTTCAAGATCCTCTGCACACAAGTTGCACGGTAAGTCGAATCTGACTTCTGGTGCGACTTCTATTCAAATCAGTGGGGGCAGAGAAATGCCTTAAGGCTGTGTATACAATGTTAAGCCGCGCTTTTGATCATTTTGCCGGCTCAGCGTCAAAAACGCTCTAACGCTGTAGCTTCGGAACGCTCTGGTCCTGTGTTAGATTTATAGCTTAAGAACCCCGACGCCATCCACAGCTCAAAAACGTCAACGTGTATATGAGACCATAGAATAACATGGTGTGGCGTTCTTAAGCTGTAAAACCAGCTCAAAAATGTGGCGCTAATAACGTGTATATGAGGCCTTAGTGCTGCTCAGAGTTGTCAGCAAGTTAACATAGTAAGATCACTTTTTTTATCATGAGGATATGTTACTGATTTGCAAGATAAGTGTGGGAGATGTCTTGGTGTTCCCAGGGTTTAGGGGGGTGTAGTGTTTGGAATTTTGTGTTTAGTGATCCTCAGAGCACATCACCTCCTGATTCTATGCACAGAAGACTTCCTGCATTTATACATGTACAACTATTCATCTTCCAGCAGAACCCAACCACCCCCAGCTAGGTGCACGGTTTTCTAATACAATTAATCAGTGATTACTGGTCTCACTAAATACGGACATTCTTAAATTAATTTTGCATAGATCTGTTCATTTGAAGAGTGCAGGAAATGAGAGATCAGACAGCCTATATGGATAGAGCTGTAGTATTGAAAACAGGAGAAGCGTGTCCTCAGTGGCGGCTGGTGAAATTTTAGGATGGGGGGGCGCCAGACCCAGCCCTTCATTTTGACCCCTCCCACTTCTCATAAGCCCCACCCCTTATTGTTCCCACCCCTTGTGTCAGGAGTATACAGCCCAGCATCACCAGATAGGGTATACAACATCACCAGATAATGGTATATACAGCGTCACCAGATAGGAATATACAGAGTCACCAGATAGCAGTATACACTCACAGAGTCACCATATAGCCCTATACAGAGTCGCCATATAGCAGTATACAGAGCCCCAGATAAGGGTATACAGAATCACCATATAGCAGTAAACAGAGCCCCAGATAGCAGTATACAGAGTCACCATATATCAGTATACAGAATCACCATATATCAGTATAAAGGGTCCCAGATAGCAGTATACAGAATCACCATATATCAGTATACCGGGTCCCAGATAGCAGTATACAGAATCACCATATATCAGTATACAGAATCACCATATATCAGTATACAGAGTCCCAGATAGCAGTATACAGGGTCCCAGATAGCAGTATACAGGGTCCCAGATAGCAGTATAGAGAGTCTCAGATAGCAGTATACAGGGTCCCAGATAGCAGTATACAGGGTCCCAGATAGCAGTATACAGGGTTCCAGATAGGGTATACAGAGCTCCAGATAGCAGTATATAGGGTCCCAGATAGCAGTATACAGGGTCCCAGATACTGTATACAGAGCCCCAGATAGCAGTATACAGGGTCCCAGATAGGGTATACAGTCACCAGCCGCCAACCCCCCCCCCCGAAGTCGGGACAAGTCCCGCACTTACCCCATCTAATAGGCAGGCTGGCAGTGTTGCAGAGATCAGCATGAGGAGAGGGGGCTGACAATATGCAGAGGCAGCGCTTGTGGAGAGCATGCTGATGGTGTACAGACATCTCCTCGTGTGGACAGTCTGCTCAGAAGTCCCAGCGGAGTGCTGTGCCTGCGTGAGTAATCACGCAGCTAGCACATCCGCCATAGTCCTGCCCCTGCCCACAGCATCCAATGACAGAGAGTCATTGGCTATGATGGCTCAGGGGGCAGCCAATCAGACTATGTGTGTGTGCCTGTTCAGCGCACACACATAGACTTTAATGACTGACCAATCGGCTCACTACTGGCTGTCAGCTGACAGCAAGGAGCCGAGGAAAAAAAAAAAGAAAAGTCAATAATATACCGGCGCCTCCTGCAGGGGGGCCGGGTTGACTTCTTTTTTTTTTTCCTTCTCAGCGGCAGGGAGGTGGCGCCCAAGCGCCCCTTATACACCAGCCACCGCTGTGTGTCCTGGGTTCTGTAAAACTCAACATACACTATACAATCTGATTGTAGATCTGCCATCGATTATGTAGTGCAAGGGCCTGCCTGATTGGATACAGAGTGATCGGATAGCTGGTGTTTCCTCTCATTATATAGTTTTGGTAAATCTAAAGGAGATTGTACAGAGCTTGTACAATCAGATTGTATAGTGTATGGCCACCTTTAGCCACCCAAAATGAACTAGTTGCTAACTACTCCTAATCCTTGTTTGCTTTGCAACAACATTTTCAAAATACAAATCCACTTCAGTAACATTTAGAAAGTTAGGGGTAGCTCTTAATTGTGTCCAGGAACTTTATATAGCTTTGTAGAGTGGAGTTGTGCTGCCTGCCACAAGTGGGTGTAACAACACAAATTTGATCGGGGAAAAAAATTAAAATGTTGACTTCTAGTTATATAAGTTTATGCTTTCATCATGGTACTACTATATATTGTAGATAGAAACCTGATCAACACAGTGACTTAGTGGTTAGCTCTCTGATCTAGCAACAGTCAGGTAATGGGTTCAAATGCTACCTACCACATCTCTAAAGTTTCAAATGGCAAATGGATGTGTGTGTCGGCGAAAGCATGAAAGCCATCAGCGTGATACAATTTATCTCTCACATATGCGTTCGCTAAAGCACATTTGCCATTGCAATTCTAGGGAGGTGGTAGAATGGTTGGGATACGAACTCATGACCTAAGTGCTGCTAGCTAAGAGTGCTATAGATTAAGCCACTGTGCTGAGTACAATTATATCTAGAATATAAAGAAGTACCATGATTACAGAATGAACACGTATAAATAGAACTCAACATTTTCATAAAATACAAATTAGACGTATAAAAAGTTTGACATATATAGAATAGAGATATAACTCTTACATCAATGATAATAATTTAAATATCAGCAAAAGAAGCAAAATAAGTCACATCTACTAATTTTTGACGATTTAGTAATGATCTTGCATTTTAGGTGAATATAGATTCTCCTAATCTATGGTCATTCAGTAATCATTTGTACTACTGTATATTCTAAGTATAAATGTGCTCATCTCAGTGGCTTAGTAGCTAGCACTCCTAGATACATAGACTCAGACCATGGGTTCAAATCCCTAGCATGGTATCGCCTGCTTAAATTTTAAGCAGCATAGTATGTTGAAAATAGACGAATGCCTCATTGCCATGGCCACATCAGCATGGTTGTTTCCATAATTTGAATGCTCAATTGCATACAATGGTATGTTATTTAGCAAAAATATAATTCTGTGGCAATAAAATAATCGAACACTAGTGAACACGCAGGGTGTTAGCAAGTAGAGTTGAGCGAACCTCTGGAAGTTCGGGTTCTGCTGGTCCGGCCGAACTTCGGGACAAAGTCCGGGTTCGGGGCCGGACGGAACCCGAACGATCACACGGACCCTGAACCCCATTGAAATCAATGGGGACCCGAACTTTTAGGCACAAAAATGGCTGTAACAAAGTCCTGGAAAGCCCTAGAGGGCTGCAAAAGGATGTAAAATGGGGGTAAGGGTAGGGCAAGTGCCCTACAAAAAAATGGGGATAGGGAAAATAAATTAAAATCAAATAAAAAAATGGGAAGGGGGGTGGATGTGGAGTAGGAGCCTAGAGGTTGACTGGGCCGTGACCGTGGCAGTGTAGGTGGAAATGGCGGTGGTAGAGGAGTAGGAGGAGGTAGCCAACATGGTATTTTTTTTTTTTTTGTATTGAGGCCTATTCAAAAAAACAAGTATGTGAATGGCTGTGTGAGTCCGGTCTACATGTTTATTCTGCATAAAGTACAGACAAGTCTTGTGAGATCCATGCCTGATTCATTTTAATAAAGGTTAGCTTGTCCACGTTGGATGTGGACAAACGGCTCCGCTTGTCTGTGATAACGCCCCCTGCCGTGCTAAACACACGTTCCGACAATACACTGGCTGCAGGGCAGGCCAGCACCTCCAAGGCATAAAGGGCAAGCTCAGGCCATGTGGCCAATTTGGAGACCCAGAAGTTGAATGGGGCAGACCCATCAGTCAGTACGTGTAGGCGTGTTGCTGAAATGCTGCCTCCTGAGGTGCTGGCGATGGCACAGCTGCGTTGGTGGCCTCTTCCTCCTCTGCCTTCGCCTTGTGCTTCCGCTGAGCCCCCGGTGTCATTTGGGAATGCCCTCAGCAGCGCCTCTACCAGTGTGCGCTCGCGTTGATGTTCGCGTGTGACCATCTCCGCGACGACTCCCGTAAGGGTTTACTGTGGCCCCCGAGTCGCCTTCGTGTTCCGCTTCCGTCTCCTCCTTCTCCGGTGGTTGCGTCGACACGGTAGCGGTCGTGGAGTCCTCCGTCGTAAAGTCGTTGTGCGGATGTGCATGACTGACTACCCAGACGGGGTAAGTTGAAGACCCAGAGGTTTAACCGGTGTACCGGACTCGAACGGGAAATACGGAACCTCCACGACCGGACGGGACGTCGGTCACATAACAGCATTGCGCACAAATCGTGCCGTCCCCCGCAATAGTGTCTGTTCGCCTCGGCAAACAGGTGTAAGTTGCACCTGTT
>BLSH010135775.1:484014-514267 GCA_018402905.1 Glandirana rugosa
GAGACTCCCGTACCGTGTGGACGACATTCCTCCCGAGACTACCGTGTCAGAGCCCTCCTTACAGCAGGTGTGCCATGCCCTCAGAGTCCCCTTACACAGGTGTGCCATGCCATCAGAGCCCCCTTACACAAGTGTGCCATGCCCTCAGAGCCCTCCTTACAGCAGGTGTGCCATGCCCTTAGAGCCCCCTTACACAGGTGTGCCATGCCATCAGAGCCCCCTTACACAAGTGTGCCATGCCCTTAGAGCCCTCCTTACAGCAGGTGTGCCATGCTATCAGAGCCCCCTTACACAGGTGTGCTATCAGAGCCCTCCTTACAGCAGGTGTGCCATGCCATCAGAGCCCTCCTTACAGCACGTTTGCCATGCCATCAAAGCCCCCTTACAGCAGGTGTGCCATCCCATCAGAGCCCCTTGCCCCTTTACTCACTTACTAACTGCAGTGCAAAGAAGTTCCTCGTTTCTCTTTCTTTTTTCACTGTGTTTGTTCCTCTGCATTGCTGAGACTCGTCAGTCTGTGCCAGCTCTCTATTGCCACCTGCAGGCTGGAGGGAGGAGAACAACTAATTCTCCCTCCAGCTATGAGCCACGATCCACTGAATAATGTGTCCGTTTTTGAGGGGGGCTCAAAACCGGGCACATGATTCCAAACCCGGACTGTACGGGTGAATCCCGTACAGGTGGCAACCCTAGTCTAAACAAACCTCAGCCCTCAATCTCCATCTGTGCAGCCTCAGATGCATAGAATGAATGGACACATATAGTTGTGTACCGAGCCTCCCATTCATTCAGAAACAGAAGTATAGTAAAAAACAGTTTACTATGCTTCAGTTATGAATGAACCAATTGGAACCAATCACTGGCTCTGTCCAATCAGAAAAGGAAGGAGACAGTAAACGACAAATTTATGACCCGCTCCCATCTCTCCATCATGACACATCTTCTACAGCAGCTGGCAGGAGAGAAGGGGCGGGGGACAGCAGCTCTGTGGGGGGGGGGGACCAGGGAAGCACACAGGGACCCTGGGAACAGCAAAAGACAAGTAAACTGGATAGGAGGAGTGACAGGGGCAGCATATAGAGGAATCAATCTACTGCATTAGGAGGAAAATGGGGGAGATTGGTTTCTCTAAATGCCGCCCCCGCAACCCCTCCTATCTAGGTATACAAGGGAGGCACACGGACCCCCTGGAGCATGGGGCCCAGGTTGCAATTGCAACCCCTGCAGCCCCTGCACATGCCTCACCCCCAATCGCCGCTCTCACATGCCCCTGGAGGGAGAAGATGTCCCTGCCGGCGACATTTTACAATGCGCCAGTAGGGAAGTGGTTAAAGTGTTACTAAACCCACAACAGTAAAAACAGTCTGTATATTCAGTAAACAAGCTTACTCACTGTGGAACCTAAGGGGTTAATCCTCTGTGTTGTGTAAAAAGACAGTTTGATCCTGTCTTCTTATTCTTCTTCTGATTCTTCTTCTTATTTTACTCTCCCCAATCCATCTGCTGATAGTACAGAGCCTTGAAAGCACTCTGCACATGCTCAGTTTGGTGTGTATTGCTAGAGAGTTTTTTTTTGTTCTTGTTAGGGTGAATGTGATCAGCACAGAGCCAATCAACACTGTCCAGGCAGAGGTTCAGTTGTCTTGCAGTCTCATAGCACAGTCAGAAAACTCCTCCTACAAACTTTAACCAGTGCTTGGTTATAACTGTATTAATAATTGTATTTCCATGTTCAGTGTACTGTGGGAGTCCAGCTATAGTGAACGGAGGGTCCTGGGATTAGTAACACTTTAACCAGTTCCCGACCAGCCGCCGTCATTATATGGCGGCAGGTTGGGTCTCCTGCGCGAATCGTCCTGTACGGCGGCTCGCGAATGTGCGATTGCAGGTGGGCTTGCGCCCGCTGCAAGCCGTGGGAGCGTGCCTGCGGGTTGGGTGGACTCAATGTCCGTCGGTGACCCGCGATCGCCTTGTACAGAGGCTGAGCGGGAATCTGTAAACAAGGCGGATCCCTGTTCTGACAGGGGACATGTCAGAGATCACAGTTAACCCCTTGATCGCCCCCTAGTCTTAACCCCTTCCCTGCAAGTGTCATTTTTACATTTTTATAGCACTGATCAATATAATAATGTCATTGGTCCCCAAAAAGTGTAATTTGGGGTCAGATTTGTCCTGCTAAAAATTGCAGATCGCAGCCATTATTATTCAAAAAAATAAAACTCCCTAAATCCATCTCATAGTTTGTAGACCTGATAACTTTTGTGCAAACCAATCAATATACACCTATTGGGATTTTTTTTACCGAAAATGTGTAGAAGAATATATAGTGGCCTAAACTGATGAATACATTTTTATATATATATATATATATATGTATTATAGCAGAAAGTAAAAATATTTTTTTTTTTCAAAATCGTCACTCTTATTTTGTTTATAGCGCAAAAAATAAAAAACACAGAGGTGATCAAATACCACTAAAAGAAAGCTCTATTTGTGGGGGAAAAACGGTCCAACATAATTGTCAGTTAAAACAACGCAGTGCCGTATCGCAAAAAATGGCCTGGTCAGGAAGTGGGCAAATCATTTCGGGGCTGAAGTGGTTAAAATTTCAGTCTAATCAGCTAAATACATTGCAGTTGCATCAAAGGTAAGCGCTTGCTTACAGTTCATTTTCTTTGAGTAAAAAATGCTGCACCTAGGAAAAACGGAAAATTGTATCAAATACTTACCGTAATTTTCCTTTCCTGACGCCAAACCATGGCAGCATACTAGTGATAGAGCTCCGCCTCTTGACCACTCCCTCAGGACCAGTGAATAGCATAAAAAAAGGCATAGTTAGCCGCCGCCCCCCCCCCATTCTTTGTAACAAGCTACATACCAAAACGCACAGGGTGGGCCCGTATGCTGCCATGGTTTGGTGTCAGGAAAGGAAAATTACGGTAAGTATTTGATACAATTTTCCGTTTTCCTGACGCCAACATGGCAGCATACTAGTGATAAATAACTAGCTGACAGGGTGGGTTCTACTTGCCAAACCAATATTCTAATTAGGATGGGACAGTGGACTTAATAGTCCATCCCACAAAGTCCTCTGATGACAAGGCACCTATGTCTACTCCATAAAGTTTGAGTAGGTATGCTGGGATGACCATGATACTTATACAGATGGATACTATAGATGCTCCCAAGTGGGCTGCCTAGGAGACTGCAGCCACTCTGGTAGAGTGCACCGCCACTGACGGAGGCTTACGCCCCTTCGCCCTATATGCACCACCAAGCCTGCTAGAGTCCAGGCAGTAACCTCTTTCCTTGATGATCCCCAGCTGGAGTGACAAAAGGCTTATTAGATTATCTGAAAAGACCAATTGTGGACAGGTGCTTCTTTTTGAAAACGTCCAGGTCTTGTGACTTTCCTATGTGATGTTATGGAAATTTAGGCAATTCCCAGATGTCTGTTAAATAGATACCTTTGATACAAGATGACCTACAAGACAGTCCTCTACTCTTTTTGTAAAGAAAACTTTCTTTTTTTTTTTTTTTTTTTGAAGCTCCCAGAGCTTGAATCTCAGGCAAACTTCTGCTTAAAGTTTTTGCAATAAATACTGTCTTGTAGGTAATGGCCCAAACCAAATACTGCTCTGTTGGAGCAAACGGTTGAATGGACAAGAGATCCAGCAACACCAATCGATCCCACTGGGAAAGACTCCTTTCCGTTTGTGACTGAATCCTTACGACTGCCTTCAAAAGTCGTGCAGACTGAAGGATTCTTGGCCCATTTAAATTTGTTATTGCCAATATAGCTGACACTTGCCAGCTCAGTGAGGATAGGCTAAGTCTCATGTCCAACCCGGCCTAGAGGAAGTATAGAACAGCTTGGGGCAGTAGGATCAATGTCTCACCCTACCGAGATAATGCAAACTTGCTCCAGATTTAAGCATAAATGTTGTAAGCAGAGTGCCTTATAGCACTCAACAAAGTAGAGATTGCTCTGGAGCGACCGAATTCCCCCCGCCTCCCCTATTAGCACCCCGCTTGCAGTCCCGGTCTGCATATGTGCTTAGGGGAAATGTCTTCTGTATTCTGAAGTGAATGGCCAAGGAAACCCGAGGGCTTCATGGCCAATATGGAGGATAGACTCTAGAGGAATCTCATTACAAGAGATGTTGGGGGGAAAATATATAATCTAGATTGCAGCCCCAAGGAGAGACGAGAGCGTATGCCCCTGCACCTTGGGGCATGGAAACAAGGCCAGATATACCCAACATTTGTGAAGAGGTCTGTCTGTGGTAGGCCCCACCTATGGACCAGCTCAGAGAAGACCTGGGATGTAGACCCACTCGTTGTGCTCTGGGTAGCTTGCATGATAGTAGGTCTGCCTATGTGTTCAAAAGTCTACTGGGAGGTAAACTGCTTCCTGAATTTGCTAGTGATCTTCCATCGCAGACGTTATGGGTTTCACCTCTCTCAGTAGCATACTGCTGATAGGGAGAGTTCCTCCCTGGAGCTGAATATAGGCAACTGCTGCCCTGTTGCTCAACTGCAAGGAGACTGGTCTTCCCTTGATTCTGTGTAGCAAGGCCAAAGTGCTAAAAAGGCTGTTTGAACTTCCAGCGCATTCGAGACTACCCTCCTTGGCTGGAAATGTCCATGTGCCTTGACCGACAGTCCCTCACAGTGTGCCACCCAGGCTGTCTTGCCAACATGATTCATAACAATGACCCAGTGTAATGGTACAAAAGGGCCGTGTCTTCCTCAGGGTCTTTCCATCACCATGGACCGCTACTCCTACTGAGTGACACTGTTCTCAACTGTGCTCCATCCTGTTTCCTCCCTTGCGCTAACAATCCTAGTTGAAACTTGCGCAGGCGTCCATGGAATCATCAGTATGCATGAAGACATTGAGCCCAGAAGAAGCCATCAAACAAGTGAAGGTAGCTGTCCTCAGAATTCTCCTCCTGACTGTCACTGCTTTTTCTGATGTAAGCAAAACAGAGGAACTAGCAGAGCACCCCAACTACACTAACTGTTGGGTTGGAGAAATTCAGCTGCTCTTTCCCCTAATTTCCCCTTTTTTTGAAGTTGATAACCCAGCCATATCTCTGCAGGGTATGTATGAGGACCTCTTGGTGCGACATTAATCGTTCCAGTCCCCTGGATAGAAGAAGAATGAAGTCCAGGTAGTGACAAACCCGGAGATCCTGTTCTCTGAGTGGAGCTGACATGGCACTGAGACCCTTGCCAGCATTCTCAGAGATATTTATTATTTATAGGCCACAAGGTAGGCTGTTAAAGTGGAGATGTGTCTAATCAATCACCAAACTTACTTATTTTGGAAAGAAAAGGAAATTTGGGATGTGAGGATAGGCATCCTGACAATCCAGCAGTAGCATCCAGCCGACTGCTTGTACTGTTTTAATGGACTCCATATTTTTTTTTTTTTTTTTTACAGTAAAAGTAATGGACTCCATCTTAAAGATCTCTAAAAGGGCCAACAAGGTTTAACCACTTTCGATCTACAACTGGACACTAGCCTCCATCCCCTGCAAACCACAAACAGGGTTGGGTAGAAATCCTGCAATCTTTCCTGTGAATAGGACCAGGACAATGACTCCCAGAGTCTAAAGTGTCTGTAAGTATTGTAGCAGCCCACCCACTTTTGCGGTGGATTTGGCAGAGAAATGGTCAGGAGGAGGAGCAGTGAGGAATCCCTGAAGTGACTATGTGTGCCTAATACCTTCCTCCAAGGATCTGTACAACATGCTGTCCAGAAACCCATAAAGCGTGTCCTCTGGCTCCTACCTCAAGAGTCTGGGCATGCGCTCGTCAAAAGGGCTTACTGGGCACCTGTGGTATACCCAAGGATTTTCACTTATGGGCCTTGTGAAACGTTGCCTGAGTTCCCCTACATCCTCTACCTGGGACCCTGGCCTAACAGCTGGCCCCAGGCTCCCTGGACCTAGAGAAGCGGAACCTGCCGGGAGAAACATTTACTTTTCCTTTTGCTTACGGTCTTATGGCAGCAGATCGGACTTACCTCCTGTCACTTATGATATGGCTGTCTCCAGTTTTCTACCAAACAGAGATCTTCTGCCATAAAGTGACTCACACCAATCTTGTTTTTAGGAAGCAAGACACCGCCCAGGGTCTCAACCATAGGGCCCCCCTAGCCGTGACCGAGTATAGCATCGCTATGGCCAGACACCTGGTTGAAATTATTGCTGCAATAAAGTTCACAGACACATTCATCTTGGCTAGGGTTTGAATGATATCAGCGTTATGGATTTCCTCTCCAACGGCTGTTAGGACAAAACTGAAAGCAAGCAGCTCCGGGTCTTCCTCTGATGAGGAGGAGCTATTATCTGCAGGCTGCCCACTCACCAGGGTAGCCCAAGCCTCAGCCCACAGACATTTACATAATGGCAGATTTTGTTCCTAAAGAAAACACTGCAGGGCCCCATCAAGGGCAGGCTTTTTAGCGCAATTTAGTGACCCGAGCACTGGGAGTCCAAAATAGCATCTTACATCATAATTAATAAAGATATCTGGTGTTACCTGTTAACTGCAAACTCCTCTGGGCAGTCTTTACTCACCAGCCTATTGGCTACAGGTGCTGTGCCACAGGCCCTGCAGGATTCTTGCTGGGGCACTGGCGTTGCTCTGGGGAAGAGGCGATAAGACATCTTCTTTGGAGCCTTTTCCCTGGAGTGGATGCGGCATCTGCAGCTACACTCTTATGAAGACCGTCCGCCTTTCCCTGGCCCTTGATTTTTGAGAGCATGAGCATGCGGGGCTGAATACACTCAAAGCAATCCGCATAAGGAGGCACTCTTTTCCTGTAAACTTACCAACACGGTGGTCCCGTACCTTTGAATTTGAGGGTCTTTTTGCATAAGCGGTGACTGACTCATGGCTTTAGGACAGATAGGACGGCCAGCTGAAATGAGGATAGCCAGAAAGGAAAATAGCACTACAGAGAGAAGGTCTTTTGACATTAAAAATAGGAGAAAAAATATATGCCTCCATAACAAACAGAAAATAAAAGTTTTTTTTTTTTTAAATAATTACATACACATATATATACACATGTATACACATATATATATATATATACATACACATATACAACTCTCTCCTTTTTTTTTTTTTTTAAATAAAAGAAACAAATTAATGCAGTATATATATATATATACATACATGCACGCACACACACAACACATTTTTTTTTACCAAAATAAATAAATACATATATATATATATATATACACATACACTTCTCTTCTTTCTTTTTTTTTTTTATTTTAAGTAAAAGAAACAAATTAATGCAGTATACACACACACACATATATATATATACACGCATATATATACATACATACATACATACATACACATACATACATACATACATACATACATACATACACATACATACATACATACATACATACATACATACACATACATACATACATACATACATACATACACACACACACATACACTTTTTTTTTTTTTCTCTTTGGTGTACTACCTGCTAAAAATCAGCAGGGGGAGCTCCCCCAGGACTGCATCCTTCATTGCTAGCAACAGTAGGCTTTTGCCCATAAGCAAGATGGCCAGAGCAGCCCAATGATGTCATCAAAACGCCCCAGGCAGCATGGTCTAGCCCAGGGGTAGGGAACCTGCGGCTCTCCAGCTGTTGTAGAACTACATTTCCCATCATGCTTCTGGGAGTAATTGTATCCATCAGCCTTGCAATGCCTCATGGGAAATGTAGTTATACAACAGCTAGAGTGCCACAGGTTCCCTACCCCTGGTCTAGCCACATGGGCAAACAGAACACAAACAAACATGGAGACCTGGGAGGCACTCAAAAGAGAAACAGACCAAGGTAAGGGAGAACACATGAAAAAGCACAGAATAAAAGAGATAGGCAGCCCTGTATGGTGCAAGGAACCAAAAAAGAAAAAATAATGAAATAGCTGGCCCTCCCAAGCCTCAGCCCACAGACACTTACATAATGGCAGATTTCGTTCCTAAAGAGGAAACACTGCAGGGCCCCATCAAGACCCACAGAAGGGGCACCCTGGCTTTTTAGCGCATTTAGCGGCCCGAGCACTGGGTCTCCGAAACTGGGAGAGCCTGAACCCAGACGGCTACTGCACAGAGGCAGAGGTAGGGACATAGAACTGCTTACTCTTCACTGGTGCGTGGAGGTATGAGGACAAAAAGAAGAATGGGGGGGCTGCTAACTATGCCTTTTTTTTATGCTATTCACTGGTCCTGAGGGAGTGGTCAAGAGGCGGAGCTCTATCACTAGTATGCTGCCATGTTGGCGTCAGGATAGAAGTTTTAACCCTAAGGATTGGGATTTTTAAGGCAGTTTAAACAAAATCAATTTTCTGTTAAAACGTATATTCTTTTATTTTATTTTAACAAGGCTAAAAAGTTTTACCGATCATTAAAAAGATACAGAGTATTCAAGTGTGCACATTTGTACAGATATAAGTACAGATATATGATGTAGGTTCCTTGAATATGGTGGTATCACCCAGCCCAGGAAAAGTCCCATTGTCAAACAGCGACCTGTCCTAGATGGGTTAATCCAACGCGTTTCAGAATATGATCTGTATAAATTCTTTCTTCAGGGAAAGATTCCACCATCTGTAATATATAAAAAGATGTGCGCAATTATACCTTATATATGTGGTATAGTCCAATAGTTTCAACACATATTAATTCTACTTGTTATATTTATTTTCCATTACTTACAATAATGAAAGACAGTGTTAAAGATCTCTGCAATTCGGCCTATCCTGGGTTTTCCCCAACCTCTGCTCATAATACACTTCCCATCGTGGCCGGGACAGTAGGAAAAAGGTCATCCAACGACCGGTGCAAAATCCATAAAAGAGTATGGAAGGTTTCTGAGTAAACAAAAAATTCCAAATGAATAGGCTAACTCTCAGCTAGTTGCTGGGATCATTCTCTATAGACAATGTTGGCCTTATGGGGGGGGGGGGCTTACCTTCCACATGTCCACAATCTGTGGTAACAAAAGACCCGTGGAGAGGATGTGGGACGTAGGCCTAAGGAGGGCTGCCGTCCCCCGGGTGCCGCAAACCAAGGAGAGGCCGTCCCCCGAATGTGCCACAGACTCCAGGTCCAAAAAATCTGTGGGTTCAAGTCTTACGTTCGGTCGTACGACCAAAGGGATGAAGAATGGCGCCGGCCACTCTCCCCAGTAACCTCTATAGTGCGTCACGGCGGTGGCGTCATTTCCGGTTATCCGGAAGACTGATCTCCGGAAACTAGAAAGCCCCCTAATAGGGACTGTAATCGACAGCACTGGAACAGCACCATCGAGTGGCAAGGGAAGGAATTTCCCTACCACAAGGCGCTGAAAAGTGTGGCCCCTAAGCGGAAGTATTTACCTCCACATTGGCCCTTCTGTGCTGGGCGCTATGGAGGAACAAGAAGCAGGAGATGGTGTCCTACCTAGGAGGCCCGAGTACATCAATAGCATGCTATATCAAAACCACAATTATATAATATTTCACATTGTACATCAAAATCCTAATGGTAACTGAGTATCTCCCTCTCAGTGCCCCCTTGCGGAGGTATCAATAGACTTAAAAAATGCTGCACCTTGCCAGTATGCTGTAGATCAGTGGTTCTCAACTCCAGTCCTCAGGACCCACCAACAGGCCAGATTTTAAGTATTACCTTGGGGAGATGCAGACTAGAATACTGCAATCACTGAGCAGCAAATTATATCATCTGTGATGTATTTCAGTTATCCTGCAAACCTGGCCTGTTAGTGGGTCCTGAGGACTGGAGTTGAGAACCACTGCTGTAGAGAAAGGCACTGTTCTCTGTGTGGAAGCTGTGGTCTCTCAGCAGAAGTCTGACACCTCCCCCTTCCCAGTTAAATCATACCTACAGCCCTGCAATCAACAAAGCTTACACTCCGTATCAGCTGGAAAGCTCTGTCTCTGACTCAGCAGAGAATGTGTAAAGCCTCGTACACAACGATCGTATACAACAGGTCGTACTAACGACAGTTGTATGCGAAATCGATCGTTTGTATGCGCGATTAGAACAGCCGACATACAACGGTCATACAAGGGGAGTTGTATGAGCAGACTAGAAAACTTGGTTGTACCAACAAGCGATCGTACGACCGTTGTACCGTGTGTACAGAGAAGTTGGTACAACAAGTTGTATTGTGCAAAACACGCATGCACTGAAGTCAGGAACGGCCGGATGCTAATTACATGCACCTGAACGTTCTTTCTGTGGTCGTACGATCGTGTAGTGCAGTCAGTATGCAAGTTACATTATCCAACATACGTTTTGAGACGATCGTATGGACGATCGTCGTCCCGTGTGTACGAGGCTTTAGATCCCTGCAGAAAGAACACTGCCAACACCATGAGAGCAAGAGTCTGCAGCATGCTGGCAGGGGAAAGGCTTTTCTACTCATGCTGTAGCAGCTTTCTAAATAAAACAAACTATAACACTTTGAACTTTTGTTTGTCTTGATGTACCTGGTAATCGTTTAGCCAATTTTAAGTAAAAGATCAGTCAGGGTTCAGAAAGCTCATTAACCCAGCTTCTGTCATCTTCTTAGGCAACTCATTCCAGGGTGCTGATACCCTTTACTTCCGCTAGAATAGAAATTCTATTTATTTCAAGGCTGGAATGGCATCATACTTTTTGTTGCAGTAACCCGCCATTAATTCCCAGTGTGTCAACGATTCTGCAGAATGATAAATGTCAGGCTTTTCTCCCAAATGTATTGCGATAGAATGTTATTGTTTTAGGAGTGCATTTATGATGCCTCCTTTGAAGCAGGCATTACATCTGACACATCAGTGCTGGATATAATTATGATTCACCAGCTACTTGTCGTCAACATGAAACAATTCACCTAGGAACAGTTTATTGTTTATTTGTGTCCCTTAACACCTGAAATGAAGAAAACATTATTTATACTATTGCAGATTATAACTGAAGAATAAAAATGTATAATTATTCAGGATAACATAGTGGGATCGTGAACAAACGTAACCGCTTGCTGCCCAAATCAGAGGCGTAACCATGCAAGAAACCATGAAGGCCCCCCTCCACAGTGGCGGAACGCCAGGTCCTGGTCGCAAGCATGACCTTTGCCACCCTGGTAGTTCCACCACTGGTGTTAGTAGTTTTTTTATTTTTGTTATTTAATTTTTTTTTGTATTTTTTTACCATGTTATTTATTTATTTATTTATTTAGTTAGTACAATTTTATTTTTTAGTATTTTTTCCATTTTTTAGGAGCCCCTTTGTGGGACTTTGGTGAGATATCAGGGGTCTAAACAGACCTCTAATTTTTCACAGCCCTCAATCTCCATCTCTGCAGTCTCAGCAGCACGGAATGATTGGACAGGAATTGCTCTGTACAGAACTTCCCATTCATTCACAAACTGAAGCATAGTAAACACAGTTTACTTTGCCTCAGTGATGAATGAACAGAGTCCGTGATCGGTGCAGATCACTGACTCTATTCATTAAGACAAGTAAGGGGCCCCTTCCCTGCATCCCCTGCGGCAGCCAGCAGGAGAGGAAAGGGGGGAACCCGACAGGGATGCAGGGAATGATGGGGGAGGGCACAGGAGGGCACAGGAGACCAATCACAGCAGGAGGTGGATAGGAGAGGCGGTGGGGCGACATGTAAAGCTGAAAGATGCAGGAGGAAAATGGAGGGACTTGGTTCCTCTATATGCCACCTCCACCACCCCTCCTATCCAGGTGTACAGGGGACTGAGTCACAATTGTGACCCCTGTACTTACGCCCCTGGCCCAGAGGCTGTATACACTATATATGACATCAGCAGCAAGAAGTTATACCAGAATCATGGCTGCAGCTATGATACTGGTTTTGTTTTTTTCAGCCGGTGATCGCTTTTTGGCCACCCAATCACTTTTACAGTGCTTGGAATCCCTGCCACTGCCTGCCACTGTGGAACATCCATTCCCATATCTCTTCACTTACAATTTCAATTTCTCTTTTCCTGGTACAGCCAGGAAAGCATCTGATCAAACGTGATCTGTATTTGATCAGATGCTTTGAAGTGCAGGTGAGATGTTGGGGATCTCATAAACCCCTGATGTCTCAATAAATAGTATCTGTTATTGCCCCAAACTATCACAAGGAATCGCCCCTTGTAATAGCAATAAAGTTAAATAAAGAAAAATAAAAAAAGTGTAAAAAAAATAAAATAAATACATAAATCTTAAAAATACCCCTGTCACCCCATGCTTGCACGCAAATACAAACATACATGTTGGTCTGGCATGCATATGTCCGACACACAAATGGTGATTGCACCACACATGTGAGGTATCTCTGCAAACGTCAGTGAGAACAATAATTCTAGTGCCATAGCTCACATTTAACTCTAAACTGATAAAGCTTTGCCTATGGAAAGTTTTAGGTACCCGTAGTTTGTCGCCATTCCACAGGTGTGCACAATTTTTCATTTTGACATGTTGGGTATCTTATATTAAAGGGGTTGTAAACTCTTGCGGTTTTTCACCTTAATGCATTCTATGCATTAAGGTGAAAAACCTTTTGTGCTGCAGCGCCCCCCTTTTTCTTACCTAAGCCTGATCATTCCAGCGACGGGGACGAGCACAGCATGTCCAGCCGCTGTCTTGGGTCCTCATTGGATAGATTGATAGCAGCACAGCCATTGGCATACTACCAACCATACTAGTGTAGCATTAGTATCAAAATACATATGCTTTAGGTGCAACACGGACAACTGTAATTGTATAGAAGCTTTTGTTTGAAGCAGAACACACAAATGTTAAAATCTAGCTTGTCCATAATGGATCAGATGTCTGCTTCTGACTCATTTTCTGTGTAGGCTCTGCCCACACCCATTTCATTGAACTTACGCTATTTCTCCACTGGCAGTGTTACTAAATTCAGGACCCTGCATTCACTATATCTGTTCTACCACAGTACAAAGAACATGGAAATGCAATAAATTTAGTAATTATAAACTGCTAAATACCTTTTCTCATCAGCAGTATATGGCAGTCTTGTGACTTCTAGTAGTGTCCGGATGAGCATTGCATTCTCCTCTGATTGGCCTATGAGGCTGCAGGACCTCTGACCCTCTGCCTGGACAGTGCTGATTGGCCCTGTGCTGATCACATGCACTCTCCCAAGAAAAAGAAAAACTCTCTAGCAATACACACCTAACTGAGCATGTGCAGCTTGCCCCAAGACTCTGTTCTATCGGCAGATGGTTTGGGGACTGTGAAAGAAGGGAAGGATCAGAGAAGACAGGACCAAACAGCCTTTTTACACAATGCGCAGAGTTAAAGAAGTTGTAAAGTCTCAAGGTTTTTCACCTTAATGCATTCTATGCATTAAGGTGAAAAACCTTCTGTGCTGCAGCAGCCCCCCTTTTTCTTACCTGAGTCCAATCATTCCAGCATCGAGGATGAGCCCAGCAGCTCCAGACGCTGTCTTGGGTCCTCATTGGATAGACTGATAGCAGCAGGAGCCATTGGCACTGATGAAGTGGCACTGATGGGCACTGATAAAGAGGCACTAATATGTAGAATTGATGGGCATGGATAGGCGGCCCTGATATGCAGCACTGATGGACACCAATAGGCTACACTGATATGCAGCACTGATGGGCACTGATAGGCGGCACTGATGGGCACTGATAGGTGGCACTGATGGGCACTGATAGGCGGCACTGGTGGGCACTGATAGGCGGCACTGATAGATGGCACTGACGGGCACTAAGAGGTGGCACTGATAGGCAGCACTGATGAGGAGGTACTGGCAGTTATTACTGATGGGCACTGATTGGCATCTGTGAAGGGCACTGACAGGCGTTACTGATGGGCACTGATTAGCACTTTGCTGGGCACTGATTGGTACTTTGTTGGGCACTTATTGGCATTGTGATGGGCACCAGTGATGGGGGCTGCGCTGATAATCAATAGGCTGATTATCAGCACACAGCCCCCCTCTGACAGGAGAGCTGCCGATTGGCTCTCCCTGTCAGCCGATTACCAGTACTTCCTGGTTCATGCTGTGATCAGCTGTGATTGGTCACAGTTGATCACGTGGTAAAGAGCCTCCATCAGAGGCTCTTTTCCACGATCGGAGATGCAGTGTGTCACAGTGACACACCACACCACCGACTACCACGCTGCGCGCCACGCTGTGCACCCTGCAGGCGCGCGATCGCAGGTTATCCTGCTAGACATCATATGACGCCCAGTCAGGATAACTGAACCACTTTCCGGCCATCATTCTGTATACGGCGGGTGGGAAGTGGTTAAAAAAACACAAGGAAATGAAACTGTACAATCAATTTAACCCACTAGGTTCCACATTGAGTATAACAAGCATGCTTTACTGCACATACAGACTGGTTTTACTGTTATGGGTTTAGTAACACTTTAAATAATAAACGTTATTTCTGTTATCTGTCATTCCTCACATATTTATGTGGTTTAAACACAATATTAATATAAATATATGTTTACTACTTTAACTGCCAAAGGATTTGTAATTATCTCAGCCATATTGCAGAATCAGGAATATAACTGTACCACATCTTGGTATTGCTTTCGGGATCACTTCCCTTCTAACTAGACAGAGGTGAAGATGCTGATTCATTGTTCAGTTAGCAGGTTGTAGATGAAGAAATGACACAGGAAGATGCATTGCTGAGCTAGGAAATAGGTTTTTCACCAAATTAGTTTTGCAGAGTGTAAATCAATATATTGTTTGTACAAGACTACAAATCCTTTGGGAGGGAAAAAAGTAAACATATATTGTATACAGGGTTACAAACAAGATAGGGTCTGTAGGTTTGTTCATAAGTTGAATTTGTTTGTAAGTCGGAACAGGGACATTTTTTAAGTGTAGCTTCAGCCAAAAAAAATATTTTTAAGCTTTTTGGATATCATAGGGAAGGGGTAACACCCCTATAATGTTTGTTTTGCTGTCTATGATTTCACCTCACTTCCTGTCCCAATGATAATTGGATTTTGGAAATTTTGGGTTGTTGTGGAAACAAACCTTGGTGATAAAGCTTCAGTGGAGACACCTTTTTCCCATAATAACTCTTACAGGAGTGAATTTCCCTTCCTAGGGGGAGATTTCCTCTCACTTCCTGTTGTCTCCCTCTGTTTGTAAGTCGATGTTTGTAACTAGGGGACCGCCTGTATGTAGATGTTTTCCCAGAGTCTACCCCTTAAACAAAAAAAAAGTGTGCAAAATGGCAATGGTCTGTGTGGCTTATGACCCTCATCCCCCCTTGTTTTTAGTCCATCCTGCAGTAGTGTTCCTTCAGTAGCAAAACTGTGACAGTCCCCTTCACCCGCCTTAGCCTCCTCAATTTAAATTACTCTGTAGATGTTTTGTGTACCCCACACACATTGCATTTCAGTCATTCCTATCAGTGTGCCTTATTAGTCATTTGCAAATATGTCCTTCACAACATGGTAGATGCCCAACATCTCTGACAAAAACCTATTAACTGCATATGTTTAGCCATCATATTGCGAAGGACACGAAGAAAGGACTGCTTCAACGCAGTGGTGAAAGACACACATTAGATAGCTTGAGTTGTTTACCTAGAAAATAAAATATCCTTAGCAATCTAGAAGCAAAGTACGGCACTACTACCATGTTGTGGAAGACATTCCATAGTTGTCCACAGACTACCCTAGTTTTCAACATTGCATGTCTTTCACCACCATATTGCAGGAGTCTTTCCTTAGTATGTTGACAATGAGTAACTATAACAAAATCTTACCAACAATATCTCCTATTGCCAACCGAAATATTATGTCTTATGCTATAAAAGAGAGTAGGGTGACTCAGAGTTCATGTGGCGTTCTGACACATTTCAACAGTAGACTCCATTGCTCAACATATTCATGCACGTTTACATGAGTTTAAAAGGCTTAATTCATTTGTATGATACAAGGAACTGACAGTCAAACACAGTACCTATTAGCAATGTGCTACAGATCTAAAAATCCACAGGGGTGCATTCATGTGATGTGTGTGCCACATACTAGGTGACAAGTTGTGTCTCCTGATGTGGCAGGGTGAAAAATGCCAAAGTTGTGTAGCCAATGTCCCCATTAGGGGTGTCTGGAAGTTATGGTCCACCTGATAACACTGCCCTCAATCACTTTTTTCCACACACTAGAGTCAGAACAGGCTGGTACTTTGTTTTTTTAAATTTTATTAGGGGATTTAAACTTGGATGGGAGTTGGGATGTTATGGGATGCCTACAGATCAACAGTTCTTTTCAGGGACCACTATATACACTATATACAATCCTCCTTCTTCACTCCAGCACATAAATTCCTGCATGGTCACTCCTCATTCTTTTCACCTGCAATTCTCTTTTTTTTTTCTCCAGGCATGGCCTCCAAAGTGTCTTCAGCCTAACTAGCACATGTTGAGGCCTGCCATATTGGGAACAGGACCTCCGGACAACCCATTACAAGTAGGGACAGTTGGTCCCCATAGTGTAGAGAAAAATATGTGCTAGCCAGCCTGATGGACTACTACTCCCAGCCCATCTTCCTCCTCAAGGTCCTGCCAGCCACTTCAGCTGCGACGGCCCTCATCACTACCACTGTAACACCACAGTCCCATACTGACTTCTGTATCCTTTACAGATTGTCTCTCACCGCAATCAGCTCCAGCATGCCTCTACAGCTTTCCAGGGTGTGTGTCACTCACCGACCACCGGTGGACTCCTTACTGAGCTTCTCCACTAGCACTGTCTGTTGCTCATCTGCTCCCTTGGGTAGGATCTTTCTGGGGTTTGAACGAGTAACCCCTTCTACTCCTTGAGCTTCCCGGTCTCAAGGTCACCCCCCCCCAGACTCGGGGCTCCCTGTTGGGCCTCAGCAACCTCAGCTACATTCAAGCTCTTCCACCTGAACTCACTCCTCCCAGACTGGGCTGACCCTGGGTATTTAAAGAGGCCTGCCCCCTGCCAATCCAGTTTGAGGATTGGTCAGGGCTCCTTAGCATACCCCAGATGGCTACATCTCCCTCCCAACTCAGTGTCCAGAACATTCCACCAGCTTCTGGAAAGAAGTGGGAGGTCCTAGTGACCTCATTTGTGAACCACCCAGTCCTACCTGAGCCACTCCCAGGAACCAAAACAATCAGGACTGCTCTCAGTCAGGCCTGACTACATTTGCCTCACCTTACCAAAAAAAAAACCTCCACTAGCTCCTACCTAAGTAGGGGGTGCTACAGTTGCAATAGCTCCATTAGCCACCTTAAGTCTAAACACTTTCACCCCCTTCCTGCTCAGGCCACTTTTCAGTGCTGTCACACCCTGAATGACAATTACACAGCCATGCATCACTCTACCAAAATGACATTTTTATAGGTATTTAGTAAGAGGCATTGTGAGCTTTTAGAAGTTGTAATTTTTCCCACTGTTCTTTGGAAAAGGAAAAAAGTAAATACAATTATTATGATTACAAAATAGTCATTTTAACAAGGTATTTCTCACACACAGCATATGCATACTTTAAATTATACCTCATAACATGTGTAAGGCCTTTTCAATGTTTGGATTGAATGTACCCGACATTGCAATCTGTGTATCACAAAAATCAACCAACAATACATATATTATGTATATAGAAAACAGTGTACTCTGTATGAGTGGTCAGTGAATATAACATAGTGTAGCTTTACCTACAGCAGTCCCTGTTGCTAAAAGCCAAGCAGCCCTAACCTACTGGCATGTGGCTGCCCCCATAGCAATGTGTTCACTGGCCAGGGAATACGGGAGGCTGAACAATTGGTAAACAAAAAAGTACCTGTGGTTCTAGTAGTGTAGTTGTCCATAGATGATGGGTGGGACTAGTGTCTCACAGGAACATGGCCAGGGAGACATGCAGATGGGTCATACTGCTGCCAGGCAGAGATGTGGTCAGCAAACAGGCAATTTGGTGGTGGTACAGGCAAAAGGCAGGTACATGATCCATAAACAGGCCAGGGTCAGTACAGGTAGCAGGCAGAGACGTGGTCAGCAACTTGCCAAAGGATTGGTTCATGAAGAAGGCAGGAACATGGTCCATAAATAGGTCAAGGTCAGTACAGGCAGCAGGCAGAAACATGGTTAACAAATAGGCAAAGGATTGGTCCAGGCAGCAGGAAGAAGCATAGCCCATAAACAGGCCAGGGTCAGTACAGGCAGCAGTGATGGGAAGGGGGAAAACAGAACTGGGATGGGAACAAGACAGCAGGATACTGGATGCAGGGCAAGGGCAAGACCAAGAGAAAAATGGCTAAAGAGTCAGGCAGCAGCACGACAGCCAGGATACAAGCAGGAGCAGCCAAAACATTGAGGCAAGGAGCAGTAGCAAAGGTGGAACTTAAGTACCCTCCCGGCAGGTGTAGCCAGGTAGATAGCTGGAACATGCTGGCTGCTGGGAGACACCTGCTGGCGGACACTAAAACTGCAGATTTCTCCCCAGAGCACCACAGTGCCACCAGAATGTGAACTCAGTCATAACAGTATGATAGATAAGGAAGCAGTCTTCTATACAAAGGCCAGTTTTAGAGGGACAGTGGGGACAATAGTATCAGGTGCCACGTCTAATTCTGTTACTGGTGAATACACAACATGTTTGGGGGATTGGCAGCCTGTTTGGGTAGGAGGGATGGTATCAGAGAAGATAATGGTTATTACAATGTCCTCTTGGTACTTTAGGTAGGCTCCAGGTCTTTGTGTGTACTTACAAATAGACGACATAGGAGTTATACAGAGCTAACTGAAACAGATATATAGATACTTTTTTGTACCAATGGATTGATCTTGTGTTGGCTAAGTAGGGCTCTAACATTTGGTCATTATAATCCACACCTCCCAACAACTGATTGTAGTCATGTATGCAGTTATGTTTTGGAACGGGATTGTGTCTTCCTTAGAATCCCAATGAGGTGTCATTATGGATGGAAAGGACATACACATTCCATTTATCTCTCCATTTTAGGGCCAAAATCTCTTCATACCGCAACCTGGCTGACTCCCCCCTTTTCAGCTTTGTGGCGACCGATCTTTGTGGGAAGTCCTTGCAGTTTGGCTATACTGTCCCACAGGCCACATTAACATTCATAAACCCAGACAATATACAGTGTACCCTGTGGCTCTCTCACAAAGTTTGTATAACTTTACCCCATATCTGACTCATTTACTTGGGATATACTATTTGATTCCCAGCCTGCCAGTAAAATGGATGAGGGACTCATCAACACATATACTTTTGTTGTGAGTATACCGTTTGGAAAACTTATTGGAAAAAAAAATTGAGTGGTCGAATTTTGCACGGTTTGTCATAAGCAGGATGATTTTGAGGAGGGCACAGGGAATTATCATTGAAGTGTGTTCTGGGCATAGCAGAAGAACAAAATGGCATGTGATAAATGGGGTGTGTGGAGCAGTAGGAGTGGGCTTCATTTTCTTTTGTCGGTCCCATCTACAGTGTAAGTTCAGGAAAAAGTAAATTCTTCCACCGTGACTGGTTTCCACTGAAATGGATGGGCATAAGATACATTTGGATTGTTGGCAATGTATTGGTTGGTATAAAGATTGCACTGGTCCACAATTAAATTAAATAAATCATTGTTAAAGAAAAAAAAAAATCAATTGGTGTAACATTTTCGGTTACTATCTGAGGGACTGTGTGCAATGTAAATGGGGGGATTGTAGGTGCTGGTGAATTAGAGGGAAAGTGTACACGATTTAAAAGAACCTCTGGGATACTAGTATGGGCCTCATCTCTTTTTGGCCGATGTGACAATCCAATGCTTGTATATGGTTTATCATATGTGTGTACTGCACTGCTGGTGCTTGTCACTTCACCAACCAAAGGAAAATTTGGTCCTGGGACTTTAAATGAGGCATGCTGCATACGAACAAAAGTACAAGCGTATAAAAAGTTAATATTTTATTCACATACTGTATTCAGATTGACATAATGATAGACAACATAATCATTTGCAGAGATCTGGCCATCAAGGGCCCTGGAAAGAGCTGACATGACATAAAAAAAGTAGAATAAAATATTAATGAATATACAAACACATGATAAGAATGATGTAAAAAAGTATACATGAGCAGATACATGATAATTACTGTAGAAGTCAGATGGTATGCACACCAATGTAACTCTATGCATTTCGTGGCTTATAGCCACTCGTCAGGAGTGCAATGCTATGAATTTTAGTGGCTGTAAATATAAATGAGAAGATGAGTTAATCAATCTCATTAAGGAGTAGAAAATAAGTACAACCATAGATGGGGGGGGGGGGGATTCGCCTACTTACATGTCAGCTCAGAAAGTTGGCCTAGCTTGAAAAGAAGAGAGGGGAGAGCCATAACATACTGATACCCGTAAATAGATTTTTTTCCTGGCCATAGTTATATCCACTGCACTTGTTACATCATTCACTTTTCACCTAGCCTGTGGGAGGGGGTGAGCCTTCCGAGTCCGTCCCGGGGCTGCGATGCATGGCAGGTTCTCCCCGCCTCCTCCCTGGCGGTGGGTGTCCTCCTATGCATCGGCGTCATGCCCACATGCCCTGTTCATGATGTAATTTGACGCCGCGATGCCTGGGTGATAGTTTTTCCATCAGACGCCTGGGAGTGGTTGGTTGTGGACAGATCTCCAGCGCAAAGCGTCGCACATGAGATCTGTCTTCCACACGTGTCTCCCTAATGCATCCTGCATGACGCTGGCAGGGACCCGCCCTCCACCTGGGGTATTTACAGACATGGCCAGCCAGCACATTACCTTCAGGTCAACACACCAGAGTAGCATGCTCTGCACACGCCCTACGCCTGGGGTATTTATAGACAGGGCCAGCCAGTACACCACCTTCATGTCATACACCTGTGCAGCACTCTCTGCACACCTTACCTATTACTACTTGGTAAGTTATATCTTGGGGCTTTATACATCCCTGTACTACATTTGTTTTATTTCAGCACCTGTTAGTGTTCACTCAGTGGTATAATGATCCCACTGACCTATTCAAAGTTTCACTTTCCCTCACTTTGGTTTTGCACTGCTAAACTGTTTTCCTCCATTCACTTTCCCGTGGTATCTTTCCATCCACTCCATTCATCTCTCTCCCCCTTGACATTGGTTTTCCCTACCTTCTTTGATCTACCACTCTCCATCCTTGGTGGTGAGCATGGACACTCTCTCCAGCCACTCTAACTTGTATTACCTACTACTGTGTTTACTCTTTTTAAATCAGAATGACAACAGAAACTACCCAAATTACCCTGATCAAAAGTTTACATACGCAGGTGATTTTGGCCTGATAACATGCACACAAGTTGACACAAAGGGGTTTGAATGGCTATTAAAGTTAACCATCCTCACCTGTCATCTGTTTGCTTGTAATTAGTGTGTGTATAAAAGGTCAGTGAGTTTCTGGACTCCTGACAGACCCTTGCATCTTTCATCCAGTGCTGCACTGACGTTTCTGGATTCTGTGTCATGGGGAAAGCAAAAGAATTGTCAAAGGATCTATGGGAAAAGGTAGTTGAACTGTATAAAACAGGAAAGGGATATAAAAAGATATCCAAGGAATTGAAAATGCCAACCAGCACTGTTCAAACTCTAATCAAGAAGTGGAAAATGAGGCGTTTTGTTGAAACCAAACCACGGTCAGGTAGACCAACTAAAATTTCAGCCACAACTGCCAGGAAAATTGTTTGGGATGGAAAGAGAAACCCACAGATAACTTCAGGTGAAATGCAGGATTCTCTGAAAACATGTGTGGCTGTTTCAGGATGCACAATAAGGAGGCACTTGAAGAAAGATGCATGGTCGAGTCGTCAGAAGAAAGCAATTACTACGCAAATGCCACAAAGTATCCCGCTTATAATACACCTAACAGCACAGAGACAAGCCTCAAACCTTCCGGCACAAAGTCATTTGGAGTGATGAGACCAAAATTTTACTTAATACCATGTTTTGCCCCCTTTAACATCTATAACGGTTGAAGTCTTTTGTGGTATTTGTGAATGAGGCTCTTTATCTTCTCAAGTGGTAAAGCTGCCCATTCCTCTTGACAAAAAGCCCAGTTGTGGCTGAAATTTTGAGTTGGTCTACCACTTCTTGATTAGAGTTTGAACACTGCTGGTTGGCATTCTCAATTTCTTGGATATCTTTTTATATCCCTTTCCTGTTTTATACAGTTTAACTACCTTTTCCTGCAGATCCTTTGACAATTCTTTTGCTTTCCCCATGACTCAGAATCCAGAAACTTCAGTGGAGCACTCGATGAAAGATGCAAGGGTCTGTCAGGAGTCCAGAAACCCATTGACCTTTTATACGCACACACTAAGTACAAACAAACAGATAACAGATGAGGATGGTTACCTTTAATAGCCATTCAAACCACTTTGTGTTAACTTGTGTGCATGTTATCAGGCCAAAATCACCAGAGTATGTAAACTTTTGATCAGGGTCATTTGGGTAGTTTCTGTTGTCATTCTGATTTGCAAAGAGTAAACACAGTTGATTGAAAATAAATGGCTTCAGCCAAACACTAACCATGACTGAAAGAAAGGTTTTTGTGTTATTCATATTCTCTGAAAAATGGCGAAGAAATCATAAATTCTGCCAAGGTATGTAAACTTATGAGCACAACTGTATATATGTATTTATTATATATATATTATATTTGTTATATTTTTACATTTTTTAGAATAGACTAGGATTGATGTGTCCTTCAATGTCTCCCATCTTGGTATGGATCACCCATTTTACCATGGTTTTCACCCTGGCTGTTTCCCTTGGTTGGGACGGGATCATCCTTGCCTCAGCCCCGGGTCAGACCCTGTTATGGCTCTCCCCTCTCTTCTTTTCAAGCTAGGCCAACTTTCTGAGCTGACATGTAAGTAGGAGAAACTCCCCTCGTCTATGGTTGTACTTATTTTGTACTCCTTAATGAGTCTGATTAAAGCGGTTGTCTACCCGAAAAAAATAAATGAATAAATAAAAACCTGCAAGACAATAGCATAATGAGCTAGTAAGCAGCGCATACTAGCTCATTATGAAATACTCACCTTGAAACGAAGATCCGACCGGGCTGCTCGGTCCCCTCTGAGGGAGCGGACATCTTCCCTCGGATCTTGCTTCCGAGTACGCGGCTCCGGCGCTGTGACTGGCCGGAGCCGCGAGACGTCACTCCTGCGCATGCGCGTGGGACTCGTCTTTCCCGCAAGGTCCGGAACTATTGCCGGGCCTTTGCCGGGACATACAGGGCGCATGCGCCGGGAAATACACGGCGCGTGCGTCGTAACGCCGTAGAGAGGGAATATCTTCTAAACCGTACAGGTTTAGAAGATATTTATTTTACCTACAGGTAAGCCTTATTATAGGCTTACCTGTAGATAAAAGTAAACAAAATGGGTAGACAACTGCTTTAATTCATCATCTCATTTATATTTACAGCCACTAAAATTCATAGCATTGCACTCCTGACGAGTGGCTATTAGCCACGAAATGCATAAAGTTACATCAATGCGCATAGCATCTGACTTCTACACTAATTATCATGTACAGTTGCAAGAAAAAGTATGTGAACCCTTTGGAATGATATGGATTTCTGCAAAATGTGATCTGGTCTTCATCTAAGTTACAACAATAGACAATCACAGTCTGATTAAACTAATAACACACAAAGAATTAAATGTTACCATGTTTTTATTGAACACACCATGTAAACATTCACAGTGTAGGTGGAAAAAGTATGTGAATCCTTGGATTTAATAACTGGTTGAACCTCCTTTGGCAGCAATAACTTCAACCAAACGTTTCCTGCAGTTGCAGATCAGACGTGCACAACGGTCAGGAGTAATTCTTGACCTTTCCTCTTTACAGAACTGTTTCAGTTCAGCAATATTCTTGGGATGTCTGGTGTGATTCACTTTCTTGAGGCCACAGCAGCTCAATCAGGTTGAGGTCAGGACTCTGACTGGGCCACTCCAGAAGGCGTATTTTCTTCTGTTTGAGCCATTCTGTTGTTGATTTACTTCTATGCTTTGGGTCGTTGTCCTGTTGCAACACCCATCTTCTGTCGAGCTTTAGCTGCTGGACAGATGGCCTTAAGTTCTCCTGCAAAATGTCTTGATAAACTTGGGAATTCATTTTTCCTTCCATGATAGCAATCCGTCCAGGCCCTGACGCAGCAAAGCAGCCCCAATCCATGATGCCCCTACCACCATACTTCACAGTTGGGATGAGGTTTTGATGTTGGTGTGCTGTGCCTCTTTTTCTCCACACATAGTGTTGTTTGTTTCTTCCAAACAACTCAACTTTGGTTTCATCTGTCCACAGAATATTTTGCCGGTACTGCTGTGGAACATCCAGGTGCTCTTGTGCAAACTGTAAACGTGCAGCGATGTTTTTTTTTTTGGACAGCAGTGGCTTCCTCTGTGGTATCCTCCCATGAAATCCATTCTTGTTTAGTGTTTTATGTATCGTAGATTAGCTAACAGGGATGTTAGCATATGCCAGAAACTTTTGTAAGTCTTTAGCTGACACTCTAGGATTCTTCTTCACCTCCTTGAGCAGTCTGCGCTGTGTCTGCCCTGTGCTCTTGCAGTCATCTTTACAGGATGGCCACTCTTACAATTTGTCTTACCGTGGATTGATGAACAGCAAGGCTTTTGGAGATACATTTATAACCCTTTCCAGCTTTATGCAAGTCAACAATTCTTAATCGTAGGTCTTCTGAGAGCTCTTTTGTGCGAGGCATCATTCACATCAGGCAATGCTTCTTGTGAAAAGCAAACCCAGAACTGGTGTGTGTTTTTTATAGGGCAGGGCAGCTGTAACCAACACCTCCAATCTCATCTCATTGATTGGACTCCAGTTGGCTGACACCTCACTCCAATTAGCTCTTGGAGATGTCATTAGTCTAGGGGTTCACATACTTTTTCCACCTGCACTGTGAATGTTTACATGGTGTGTTCAATGAAAACATGGTAACATTTAATTCTTTGTGCGTTATTAGTTTAAGCAGACTGTGATTGTCTATTGTTGTGACTTAGATGAAGATCAGATCACATTTTATGACCAATTTGTGCAGAAATCCATATGATTCCAAAGGGTTCACATACTTTTTCTTGCAACTGTATCTGCTCATGTATACTTTTTTACATCATTCCTATCATGTGTTTGTATATTCATGAATATTTTATTATACTTATTTTATGTCATGTCAGCTCTTTCCAGGGCCCCAATGGCCAGATCTCTGCAAATGATTATGTTGTCTATCATTATGTCAATCTGTGTACAGTATGTGAATAAAATATTAACTTTTTATACGCTTGTACTTTTGTCCATATGCGGCATGTTTCATTTAACCACTTGCCGCCTGCCCGCCGCAGCGTGACGGCGGCAAAGTGGCACGTTATCGCAAACCGCCGTCACCTGATGGCGGCCGTGATAACTAGCATTGTGAGTGCGTGCGCACTGCCAGAGGCACGCTCGTGTGCTCACTGTGTTCCAGGGGGCCAGGGAGCGGGTAGGGCAGACTCGATCTCCGCCGGCTACCCGAAGAAAAGAACGGAGGTCCGTGTATGTAAACACGGTCTCCGTTCTGACAGAGGGGGAAGGGCTGTGATCACAGGCTTCCTGTATATGGAAGCCATGATCACTCCCCTCCCCCTGCCAGCCCAGCCCCCATACAGTTAGAACACACTGAGGGAACACAGTTAACCCTTAGAGCGCCCCCTCCAGGTTAACCCCTTCCCTGCCAATGGCATTTACACAGTAATCAGTGCATTTTGATAGCACTGATCGCTGTATAAATGCCAATGGTCCCAAAAAAGTGTCAAAATGGTCCGACATGTCTGCTGCAATATTGCAGTACCGCTAAAAATCGCAGATCGCCGCCATTACTTGTAAAAAAATTAAAAAAATAAAAACCCCAGAAATTAATTCTCATTATTCGTAAACGCGGCAACTTTTGCGCAAACCAATCAAACGCTGATTGCAATTTTTTTTTTTACCAAAAAGATGAGGAAGAATATAAATCGGACAAAACCGATGAAAAAAATGTTTTTTTTTTATATTTTTTTGGGATTTGTATTTTAGCAAAAAGTAAGAAAAGAAAATAGTTTTTTTTTTTGCAAAATTGTCGCTCTTTTTTGTTTATAGCGGCGGTCAGAAATGACGCAGAGGAGATCAAATACCACAAAAAAAAAAAGCTATATTTGTGGGAAAAAAGGACGCAAATTTTGTTTGGGTACAACGTCACACGACCGCGCAATTGTCAGTTAAAATAATGCAGTGCCGAATCGCAAAAAGTGCTCTGGTCCTAAAGTGCGAAATCCTTCCAGGGCTGAAGTGGTTAAAGTGCCAGGACAAAATTTTCTTTTGTTTGTATGCATATTAGTGATGGAGGCACGTCGTAGTGGGTGCAACAGATCACAATTTTCTTTTCTTGCCACATCACCAGGATGTACAGCATTGCTGGTGCTTGCCTACTCCTCTTCAGATCACCTGACTCTCTTTGTTGGGACTCCTTCCTCCTTTGAATCAGTTACTAACCCACTTCTCTCCATGGGTTCATATTCAGAATCTGAGTGACAGTGAGAGCTCATCACTACTCTCATCTGTCATGCTCAGAATATGGAATGCCTCTTGGCTGGTGTACAATTTTTTGGACATGGCATTCAGATGTTGATGCTGCAATGCTGACAATGTGACAGATGTTGATGGTGCATTGGGGACACTATGACAGATGTTCATAGTGCACTCGTGACACTATGACACATGTTGATGTGCACTGGGGATGGTGTACTAGGTTACCTACAGATGTTGATGTTCACTGGGAATACTATGACAGATGTTGATGTGCACTGGGACACCGACAGTTGTTGATGGTGCACTGGGACATTGGCAGATGGACTGGGACACTATGGGGTTGATTTACTAAAGCTTGAAAGTGCAAACTTTGGTGCAGCTCCACACAGAAACCAATCAGCTTCAAGGTTTTATTGTCAAAGCTTGATTAAACAAGCTGAGGTTAGAAACTGATTGGCTAGCATACACAGCCGCATCGGTTTTTGCACTCTTCAGCTTTAGTAAATCAACCCCTATGACAGATGTCAATGGTGCACTGGGACACCAATAAATGTTGATGGTGCACTGGAACACTATGACAAATGTTGTTGGTGCTCTGGGACACTGACAGATGTTGATGGTGCACTGGGGACACAGACAAATGTTGATGATGCACTGGAACACTATGACAGATGTTGGTGCACTAGGACACTGTGACAAATGTTGATGGTGCACTGGGACACTGGCAGGGCTGGACTGGGACAAAAATTTGGCCCTGGACTTCATCCAGACCGGCCCACTTTAATTTTGCAAACACGTACAAAAACAAGTGAAGCGGGCTAACATCATATAGCCATTACTTTAACAGGCTGTCACTCAGGGGCGGATCCAGAGTGTTGTGTCGGGAGGGGCACTGCTAGAAAAAAGCCTTTCACCTTCACAGCCCGTTCCCTACTGTGCATGTGCGAAGCACGCTGCACTTCCTGATTGGTCTGGTGATGGGGGAAGGAGGAGGGGGGCCAAACTGCCGAAGGACGGTGCCATCTCCTGGAAGTGGGGAAGGGTACCTGTCAAAAACAAGTACTCTTCCACCCCTCCCCCCCTGAAAGTTACCAAATGTGGCACCAGAGGGGGGAGTAAGCAGATCAGCGGAAGTTCCACTTTTGGGTGGAACTCCGCTTTAAGATTGAACAAGACAAAAATGTCAATACTAAAAGGACAGCATTTTTTTCATAAATAATGGCATACACCCTGTATTCTGTGATTTTACACAATTAATATTTATATTAATTGCATATCAAATATATTATTATAATATATATATTAATTTTATATATAGTCATTAATAAATTACTCACTTTTATTCATATATTTTGGTGCTCTGGTGGGAGGAGGGGTTCCCATGGAGGAGCAATAGTGATAAGCTGGATCTGGGATTGCAGGCAGCATCTCATGACACACAGCCACTGCTTCATTTTGTCTTCAAGCCACGCTGGAGCCTGGAGAAGATCATGGAGGGAGGATGTAGGTGGAGCTCACATTAGGCGCAGAGTAGGAAGAAGGCTCCACTCTGAATGCTGGGGCCTCACCAGGGCTGCTGTTAGAAATCATGGGGCCCCGTATAGCTTATCTGTCAGGGCCCCTCTTGGGCACCCAGCAGAAAATGATAAGGTCACCCGCGGGTGTGACAAAATAGTGTTAACTGTGGGGGTACTTAAAAGTTAAAGTGTTACTAAACCCACAACAGTAAAATCAGTCTGTATATGCAGTAAAAGATGCTTGTTATACTCACTGTGGAACCTAAGGGGTTAATCCTCTGCATTGCAAAAGGCTGTTTGATCCTGTCTTCTCTGATCCTCCCCTTCTTCCACTGTCCCCAGTCTATCTCCTTATAAAACAGAGCCTTGGGGGCAAGCTGCACATGCTCAGTTTGGTGTGTATTGCTAAAGAGTTTTTTTCTTTTCTTGAGAGGGTGCATGTGATCAGCACAGGGCCAATCAGCACTGTCCAGACAGAGGATCATTGGTCCTGCTTCCTCATAGGACAATCAGGGGAAAATGAAATCTCCTCCTACAAGCTTTAACCAGTGCTCTCCTGAACACTGATAGAAGAAGTCACAAGACTGATATATACTGCTGATGAGAAAAGGTATTTGTCAGTTTATATTTACTAAAATGATTGCATTTCCATGTTCTGTGTACTGTGGGAGAGCCTAGATATAGTGACTGCAGGCTCCTGAGTTTAGCAACACTTTAAACCTACATGTAGAGTGCAGACTTTAGGTGCATGTAATGTACAGCATGCTGGGCTCATGAGTGGATAATGCACAGATACCAAGGATCAAGAATGTATAATGTACAAAGTGTTGGGGTTGAGGGTGTAACATACAAAGCGCAGGAGACAGGAATGCATAAAGCACAAATTGCAGAGTCATCAACTGGCCTTTAAAGTGGTTGTCAACCCGTGACAACCAATTTAACCTACAGGTAAGCCTAGAATAAGGCTTACCTGTAGGTGCCCTGCATATTTCCCAAACCTGCACAGTTCAGGAGATATGCAGTGTTCTGCATGTGCCGATGTCATGTCAGCACCTGTGCAGTGAAGAAACGGCCTGTGTGCCGTTTCTCCACTGACCCTGTGCCGTGACTGGCAGCTCTCGCGCGCATGTGATGTCACGCGACTCTGGCCAGCCACAGAGCCGGAGTCGCGGCCCCGGAAAGGAAGAGGGGCAGAAGATGGACTGCCAGCACAGGGGACAACGCTGGACATCGCAGGCTTCGCTTGCAGGCAGTGTTGCCAACCTCCCGCAGCGTATTTTACTGACAAAACATGTAAAATTTACTGGCGGAGCACATTTTTTCTGGAAACCTGAAAAATAACTGAACTCCTATTAAAAACGAAGGCGATTGATATTTAAATAGAGTTGAGCGAACTTCTGGAAGTCCGGGTTCTGCTGGTTCGGCCGAACTTCGGGACAAAGTCCGGGTTCGGGTCCGGACAGAACCCGAACTTTGTCCCGGACCCCGAACCCCATTGAAATCAATGGGGACCCGAACTTTTAGGCACAAAAATGGCTGTAAAAAAGTCCTGGAAAGTCCTAGAGGTCTGCAAAAGGAAGGAAATGGGGGTAAGGGTGGGACAAGTGCCCTGCAAAGACAGGGACAGGGAAATAACTAAAAGCATTTTTAAAAAAATAAAAACAAAAAAATCAAAAATGGAGGTGGATGTGGACCATCTTCAAACTGGGTCTGAAAAGTATTAATTAACGGAAAACACGGATTTTCAAGCCCAGGGGTAACTAAAGTTACCCCAAGCCCCAGGCCCTGTTTCAAGCCCAAGACAGGCCTGGGCTTGGGCCTGAAACAGGGCTTCAAGCCGGCTTGGTCGTCTTGGGCCTGAAGGTCTTCAAGCGAGTTGAGATAAATTTATAGTTAGCGGAAGCAAAAATTATCCTCAAGTCAATAAAAAGTCCAAAGGTCTTTTTTACACGAGGCGGTCATTTAAAATGTACAAAACAGTCATTTTATGCGACGCCCTCCAACCGTTGTGACGGACGTTCGCTTCGGACGCTACAGGTCGCAACAG